>CEMU01568449.1:0-26706 GCA_900068965.1 Calocybe gambosa
GGCGCGGAAATCGGACTAAGGTTGTACAAGCTGTTTGTGTGTCCATGATGTCGAGTAGGTCCAAGTCCCCAGTTACCGTTCAGTTCATTCCCGAGCTCTGTCTCCAATGTGCGCGAAGGGCCACTAATACTCCTCTGTGAAGCGTGTTTCGAAGGAGATAAGCTCACGGATGAGAGGGGGGGTGAGATTAAACCGGCTTCTGATGTGTAAGAGGATGCACGCCGGTTCTCGTGATACACCGAGGCGAATGGTACTGGGAGATCTAAGGACTTGAGGTTATCGGGTATAGATGCACCTTTCATATGGTTCTCAGGGGCATCGAACAGACCAACGACAGACTTGCGTTGTTTATGATTTGCAACCAGAGACTGATACATATCCTTTGCGGTGGGTGACGAAGGTAGGTCGCCAGTGAGATTACGGTGAAAGCTCTTGAATCGAATAGTTTCATCATGGGTCAGTCGCTCTTCGTTGTCTGAGTCGCCCTCGACCGCCACGAAATTCGCATCCGCAAAGCATTCATACACTTTAGTAATGTGCTCTGTTTCCCGCTGCATGGCATGGAGTTGGTTCGATGTTTCAGTTTGTTGGTTGATAATGTGAGTATTCGTTTCCTCTAACTCTGAAATCTTTTCCAACAGCTGAGAGACTAGGGTAGACTGGGGATGAGGAGTAAGCGGGGTTGGGGCGTAGGCAGGACGGTTCAACGGAGTCGCTGGTAGCCTCATTTGTGCGCTACTCTGGGGAAACAAGGAATGGGTCCCGTTTGGCCCTCCAAAAGCTGAGCCTTCGGGCGCAAAATCCTTAATTTCGACCTCTTCGTCTTCTTCAGAATTACCTTGACCAAGGTTCCTCATAGCTCTGAATTTCGCTCCCCTTTCTTCCTTCTTGAGTATCTCGCGAATGATCTTCTCAGAATCCCATCCAGCTTTAGCTTTCTGTTCCAGCTCTTCGCTTCTAGCCTGGGTTTTTTCAAGCTCCTCTCTTAACAATGATATTTCCTTCTCCAATCGTTTAAGGGCTCTACGCCCAGACTGGTCAGCATTCAACGACTCAGATTCTATCCTTTCGAGTTTGTCGAGGAGTTCCGCGTTTTGTTCTGCCAAGTTTGAAATCTCTGTAGTTGAGACGGATATTTTTCGGGCATGGCTTCTATAGGCGGTAGAAGGGATAGGGGAGGAGTCGTACTCGGAAAGGGGGCGACTGAGGCTGACGCTATAGCGAGAGGATGTACGAGAATGAAGTTCAGGTGAGGATGACGGAGACTCTGGTGAGGGAAGGCGAGCAAGGAGTTGTTGGTGTTTAGATTTCAACTTGACATTATCGTCATAGAGGTTTTTACACGCGGCAACAGTCATCCCAAGCTCTTGAGTAAGCGATGAGCTCGTTGAATGCGACGAATACAACGACAAACGCACCGTTCTCCCTTTCTTGAATGATATCGTCAGCCTTGACGAGCAAGTCGGCTAACTCTTCGCGCGATTTTTCTTCTAGCCATTCCTCGTCTTGGTCCGCTGGCAGCGGGCTCCGAAGCCTAGCTTCCCATGCTAACCTTTGGAAGGTAGCAGACATGGGCGACCCGAGTAAGGACTCGAATGGGAGTTTACCTTCAGGAGTGAGGGTGGATGCAGAAGCGTAGGATGGGGGTGGGGTGGAGGTAGCCGGACGGGTTGCTGCGGACGAGCGACGAACCTTGGCAGGAGGACGTGGGCGGGGAGTATCGTGAACGGTAGCAGCCAGCATGTAGCCTTGTGAAAAAATATTTACAGTGACGATGATGTCAAGTGTAATGTTGAGATCAGCCGTCAGCCACAAAGATGAATCCGCATTTCTTAAACTAATTATTATACAAATATACCCTACCCCACAAAAATTACTATTACTGTTGCTGTTGTCCACTAGCTGCGGGAGCTTTGCCAAATGCGCCACTACCAAAGATATTATTGCTCGCACTGGCAGTAGTGGCTTGTGACCCAAAAGTAAACACGCTCGGTGCAGCCGTTTTTCCAAACGCAGACTGTCCAGCTGTAGGTTGAAGCATGCTCGAGTCTTTTGTAGCCGTGTTACCAAAGCTAGGAGTAGCCGTTGATGACGACGGTGTATTCATTCCAGAAGCCCCAAATGCGAATGGGCTTGGAGTAGAAGTAGTCTTGTTATCCCCTCCAGAGACACCAAAAGTGGTAGGAGGCGTCATCGATGCCATCCCAAACGCAAATGGTGAGGGTTTAGGAGCCTCGCCGGATTTCGAGGTTGAGGGAGCGACCGTATTAGCGCTAAAGGAAAATGGTGAGCTGGAGGTAGTGGTGGAGGGAGCAGCTGAAGGAGGATTGAAAGCAAATGGCGACGTTTTTGGTGGCTCCGCAGCTTTCGGGGCAGTACCTGGTCCAGAAGGAGTCCCAAAGGAGAACAGCTTGGGAGGCTCTGGGGTGCTCGTTGACGCTGTGATCCCTGGCGGATTAGAGGCCCCACCTCCAAACGTATTGCCAAATCCGAATTGTGAAGTCGTGCTACTGGTAGTTGTCTGCGTAGCGCTGGGGATTGCAGAAGTCGAGCCTGCCTGACTGCCAGATGTTCCGGGGGCGCCAAACGGCGATGGATTATGGGTCACTGTTGAAGACGATGATGGTATAGCAGCAGACGGCGCACTGTTCGGCGCGGAACCAGTTGCACTCGGCACACCGAATATAGAGGGCGTCGATGACGCTGATGCCTTCCCAAAGCTAAATGCGGGTGCTGTAGTTGCAGTCGGCGCCGCGGTCTGATTCGTCGTCGAACCCAAGGTTGTCGGCTGGGGCGCTTGCGGAGTTTTGAAACCAAAGGTATTTGTAGCAGGTTTGTTCGCATCAGAGCCAAGTGCACCGCTCAGAGATGACGACGTCGATGACGCAGCGAAGGGATTGGGATTAGGGGCGGAGGTAGGCATAACGTTAGCCGGTTTGTTACCAAATCCAAAGCTGAATTTTGGAGCAGTCGCTGACTGAGCTGGGTTCTGTGAGGGGTTCTGAAAGATGTTGGGAGTCCCGGATACCGGTGAGGGCTTTCTTAGCTCGGTGGATGCGGCGGGTTTCGAAAAAGAGAAACCAGATTGGGTTTGAGCAGGCTGTATCGGAGGCTGAGATGCATTGTTCGAACCGGGCGTAGCAAATTTAGTAAACGACAAAGTGGGCTGGGTTTGTGCGGGAGCTCCCGGATTCTGTGGTAGAGTACTTGATCCAGACGATGTCGAAGTGCCAAAAGCACCTGTGAAACTCTGTGGTGCGGTATTCAATCCGGGCGAAACACTCAATGTCGTAGGAGGGTTGACAGGCGCAAGCCTGGAAAGTAATGTGCTAGCAGGACCAGAAGCGGCTGTCTCTGCTTTCCTCTCTGTAGGCGGTGTCGGAGTAGGACCAAAAGAAAAGGGGGTTGTGATTTGGGAAACAGGAGGCTTAGGGGTGGCTGCACTAGACGACACGACTCCAGGAAATGGAGATGCGGGTGCAGTTGCAGTTGCGGAGGATGTGGAAGGCGCTGGGAATCCAAAAGGTGATGGCGAAGGCTTCGCAGGCTGCTGGCTTGTCGCAGTTCCGGCCGTTGGCTGAGTCGGAGGTTGAGCTTGAGGCGAGAAAGTAAAAGTAGCGGTGTGCTTTTCAACTGCTTTCGGTTGTGAAACAGATGCAGACGTCGAGTGTTTCTTTGCAGCATCGGCGGAGGGCGCGGGCGCGAACAAAAATGTTGAGGGTTTGGCCTCAGCGACCTTCACTTCTTCAGGCTTCGTGACGGTGATAGTTGGCACTGTAGAGAGAGCAGGTGGAGCAGCGGCAGGTTCTTGTGCTTTCCTGAACTTCTCAGCTGCTTCTTTCTCTTCCTTGAACTTTTGTACTTTCTCCTCTTCCTTTTTGCGATTGGCTTCCCTCAGCTTCATCATGGCCTTCGCTTCTAGATCTTGTTTCTCCCATTTGGAATAGGTTCTATGGCGCGGGCTGCCATTGATGCTGCTTAAAGGTGATATGGGACTGGCTGGATAACCACTGGTAGCGCCAGACACGCGTGGAGCTGATGCAATGCGTTTCCCTGATTTGCTCGGTTGTGGATTCTGGAATGGATTGACGAGAATGCCAACAGACCGAGAAGGGGTGGGGTGACGAGATGACCCGGGGGAGGCAACTGGAGTAGATTTCCATAGCAAATCTTTACCAGTGGTTGGGGGCAAATTCTATGTCGTGTTGAATACTGATTCGATAAATTGATGGAGGCAAAATATCTTAGTTACCTGTGTGCCGCGAGGAGGCGTTTGTGGCTCTATGGAGGGTTTGTTTGAATCTTGCCAAGCCAAGATTTGTTGGTCCTTCGCATCTCGATATTCGGCTTCAGTCAGCCAGCTCTCAACATAAACTTCAAGATTGGCTTGACGATCGGGGTGCTGGGAGTCTTCGGGCTGTTTGACGAAATGAGTTAGGGCGAGAGATCACGTTGCAAAGGGTAGGAAACAGCACCATGATAAATTTTTGTCTTGCTTTCTTAATCAGAGTTTGCCGGAGCCGTTGTCCATTAGGTCCAATTTTGTATTTCACGCCATTGCTCTCCCATTCATCACCTATTTTGCGTTTTGGTTTGTCTCGGCTTGAAGACACCTGCGAACCGCCATCAATAGAAGTATCGCTTTCCTTGTCTTGCTCAGGCGAAACATGTTTCTTTCCTCGTTTCTTGGATTTATTTTTGTTAGCAACAGCATCATCATCACTTTCACTTCCGGCTACGTTCCGGTCTCGTTTCCGGCCATGGGATGACAGGCCCACATCAGATTTCTTTCTGGCGTAAGTTCTCCGTTTCCGGTGGCGTCGACGGGCTTGCGTATCATCACCCGCTTCAGCATCATGTTCACTATCATCATCATCGCCCAGTACAGAACCAGCCTCCTTGCGTCCTCGTTTCTTCCCTCGAACGCGGGATCTAAGCTCGCCAACTTCGTCATCGCCTTCATCAACGTCCATTTCTTCGACAAAGTGCTGGACACCTTCGTTGGAAATCTTCCGCTGACGCTTATCCCTGCTGTATATTGACAGCTCGTCATGCCCGTCTGCCAAGACACGCTTCCAGCCCCGTGAAGGTATGTTGTACTCGTTTTGTCGCTCAACAAGTTCATCGACGTCAAAGGATTTCCTTTCGTCAATCTTTGTTTTCTTGGCGTGATCCGATACAGAGTCCTCGCCGTCGAGACCTCGTTTCCGTTTGTCATCGAAAGGGATATTGGTGTATTTACGAAATGGTCGTTGAAAAGGGCGTGGTTTTGGAGAGCTGCCAACTTCTGGTTCAGCAATGCGGACAGCCGGGGCGGGATTATGGTGTTCTTGCACAAGTCTAGGGAAAGGCATAGTGAGAGGGCTGCTTAAAAGCATGTCATCATCGGCGTGTACTTAAAACGTCAGTTCACGTACCGGTTGCTACCGCTCGTACTGGCTGATGGGTATAAGGTGTCAGACGACTCAAACCTTCCTGGTAGCGGGATTTTCCCCGTGTTATGTGCACTGTGAGGGGTCGCTATCAAGACAGTGAGAGATAAGATTATACAGAAGTGAGGTAGTCACGTACTGTGGCGATGCCTAAGGTCTTGAGCTGGTGGTGTGTCATCTAGTACCTCCACAACTCTTGCTTTCCTGGCTTCAGTTTCTTTCTGTTGACGGGCAAGTAATACGGCGGCATATGCAACGTTGAAAGGCCGGTGATCATTGTCAGGAATGCCGTGTCTCCTGCGCAACGCCCTAATATCCGAATTGCTTTAGATTTTGAGCATCTGGAAAATCACAAGAGGCTCACAGTTTATACGACTTTTCTCTCCATAGAAGGAAGGTTCGCCACGCATGGATGCCAATCACATAGAGGACGAACAAGGTGAGGACAATATACGCGGATTTTGCTCCAAAAAGCCGGTCTATCCAGCGCCGGGGTTTGTCTTCGCGTACATTTGGAAAGGACGGGTCTGCAAGGATATCTGAATAGTCGCCGTCCATGGAGTGGAAGAGGGGATGAGACGCAGCGAGGCCGCGTCAAGAGGTGATGATGGCGGTAAGGTGTCGAAAGCCTTGACAGCTGCTCAGCCACTTTTTTGTTTGGCTGTGCTTTTCTCCTCGGAGTATGAATTTCTTTTTTTCAATTTTTTTTTTCACCAAGACTCAGCGAGTGGCCTCACGATTCGTATGCCCTTCTAATACAATCTCGCCTACTATTTCTTTTTTCCTAAAACCTATGAACAATGGAGCCACTCACGAATGCCTGGGGACACGGCTGACAATGCCATCGTCTCCTCAACTCGTGCGTGGAAGATGGAGGACGACCTCGGTCCACACTTGAATGTCCAACTTCTTAGTACTCTTATGGTCATTTAAGTACTAAACCAGGTGCACATGTCATAAGATAGACTTAACATGGATTATTATTTCACCCCGTTTGCTTTGGTCACCTAGCACTCAAAGGCTTTTGTCAACAAGGAAGGCCCGAATTACATTCAAACTGCCCACGAAAAGTTCAATTAACTCCATAAGTGTATTAGGCGCCGTTAGATTATGCTTCCGTAAACAACACAGCCGTTCCAGGCAAGCCACAATGTCCTAGATGTCCTAGATCAGCACTATCATGGGTATTTGGTTAGATCACTGCCAGAGCGGTGCCCAGGTCCCGGAGCTTTGCATCCCACTGTCCCACTTCTAAAACAATCACTGCGTGTAACGAGTGAGAGGCTAGAGCAGATTAGGCCACAGAGTATGTTACTATGTAGTATATTCATTTACTTGGGATGCTCCCGCGGGCGCAACTGTACCTAAATTTTGCACATCGCACGCGGCGTCTGATTACGGTTTCATTTGCATTAGTCCGGTGAATAGAAAAGACTTGCTTTAGAAGGATGCGACAGCGTCGCACGGTGCACGCAATTGGGTAAAAATCAACAGATCGTTACCTGGCTGGGGTTAAGCACGTGAACGGGAAAAATTTGATGGGTCCTTTTATATCGCCCACATTCGACCGCTATTTCCTCTCCCATACCTTGCCGGATCCCCCTCCCCTCCCATCCATACCACAATGACGGCCACAAGGATCATCAGTGCCGAGGAGCTAAAAAAACACAAAACTAAGGACAGTCTCTATGTTATGATTCATGGAAGAGGTGAACTTGAATTGTGTATATTTATCACTGTTGTCAGCTCACTTTTAACAATTTTTTTTCAATATTGACCAGTCTACGATGTCACTCGTTTCATTGACGAAGTATGTATCAATGGTCTAGTTCAAGTACTTTGGACTTACGGGCGTTGCAGCATCCAGGAGGAGACGAGGTCCTGATGAACGAAGCCGGTACGTGGCATAATCATCTCGCGCTAAAGCACGAGCGTTCCCACCGGGTCCTCATAATACCGCATAATCACAGGCGGTGACGCAACGGAAGCGTTCGAAGATGTTGGTCACTCAGACGAGGCTCGTTCGCTAATGCCTGAAAAGTACATTGGTGACATTGAGGATGTACGTGAACTTATCTCCATTTTTTGCTGTTATTGACCCCACATCAGGGTGCTGTGGTGAAGTCTGGTGCTGCCACAGCTCAGGAAGCACGGGTATCAACCGTTGTCGTTGAGCAGAGCTCCAAGTATACTAATCATCATCCTCTTCTTATTCATCAACTCATTTGCCCCCCACAGCATGATGTACTTTGTACCTCTAACGGCTCTTGGTGTCTACTTTGCCTACAGATTCTACACAACTGGGTCCGTGTAAACCCTCTCATCCGCGGGACTTCTTTTTGGCATGACTTATTCTCCTACTTACATATCATCCTCACACTTACACACCAACTTGTATGACGGCTTGCCCAGTCGTGATCATCTGTTAATCGTTAGCCTGCTCATGAGTCTAACAGACACTAATATGGGAATTATAGAGTGTTTTTACTTATCATTCCCTGACATGGGAGACAAGTCAGGCGACCGAAAATCTCTCAAGAGTCTGATCTTGGTCATTTGCGCTTATTCAATCGGGTCATTAGTGCCGCGGTACAAGAAATTTCGCTTTGAAAACAATACAGACAACCAGTAACTTACACTAATAAACGAAAGCTAGATCAACAAAGCAGATAAAACCATAACTATAACTCAAGCTGGTCAAATAAGAATGTCAGATATGCCCAACCCAAGACCTCTACACACTTGAGCTGGCGTGAGCCGCGCATCCAGCACAAGTCTGGAGAAACGATGCAGGGCAGTCATGTCATTTGCCGACAGGGAGTATGACCTGTTGAGAAAGAGGGCATAAGTAACAACACAAGGAATAGTTCATCGTCAGGATCCAAGTACTGGCGGGATCAAGAATAGAGCTTGGCAAAAGTCAACTGACCTAGACAAAGATTCCCATCTTCTCCAGACCGACTTTCGCGGCCTCGTTACGCGCTGCTTTCTTCGTATTACCTCTCCCCCTCCCGTAAAACTCCCCATCGACAAGCACTTTGACAAACCATACAGGTGTCGTTCTTGTACTGAGTATGACTGGCTCATCGGCGTCTGCTTCGCTGCCACCACCTGCAGATAAGTCCGAGTAGATCCACTCAACTTGACGTTCGGATTTTTGCAAGTGCTGGTTGAAGAGTGCAAGATGTCCTATGGTGGTCATTGGTGGAAGGACGTTATTAGTGTGAGGTTGGGATCGAGGAGACGACGAGGGAGTCGAGTTGGGGGTAGGCAAAGGCGGAAGGCCATGATGCGCACGGACAAGTTGATATGCGGCATCCGCGTAAGGCCCGAACAACGGGTACAGCCAGCTTTTGACAGCGTCGAGACCTTGCTCATGATAAAGCCCTCCAATATAAGACTACTCAGAAAGAGAAAATTGATCAGCAAAGGCCTCTTGATAACCAGAAGGAATTTACCTCGAGAACGTCGGCTAATAATTGAAACGATTCAGTTGTAATATATGGTTTATTGATGGAATCGCCCTTTACTTGCCTTGGATATGCGTAGAAGCACGCAGTGTGATCGCCTGTGCAGGGTGAAGTCGCAGGCGATCAGGAAGCTTATATTTTAAGGATCTGCCAAACAGTCAAAAGTTTTATCATGGGTCTCGCATGGATGACACACATTTCGGCCAGTGTGAGATTTCCAACGATCAAAGCGCGGATTTTCTGAAGGTAAAAACAAAAACAGGTTATTACTGAAGCATGACCACCTCGGATCACGAGGCGTGCCGTATAAGTCGGGGAAAAATCATACAGTTGATGGTCCGACGCGCAGCCCAGGATACATTTTCATCAAGAGGTCTGTCACTGAAAGGCTTAAAACTGCGTCACCCAGGTGCTCTAACCTAGTAGTGAAAGGATGTCGATCAGTATCATTATGCTGATGGGGTTGTTAGCGACATACTTCTCGTTATCTGGGCTAGGATCATCGGGATGATCTTCGAAAATGTGTGTGGGTCGCGCAAAGTAGCTACGATGGGTGAAGACCTTGAGCTCTACCGCGCGAGAGTGGATATTAGGAAGCGATGGAAAGTTGGCATCGTTGGGACCAAAGTCGGGCCTGCAAAATCATCGAAGGTTATTTGATTGCGTTCAGAGGTTGACTCACTTCAGACTGGATATGCTAACTGGAGCAGCTGTAGAGGGAGGCATAGCCAGGAGAAAGGACCTAAGCGAAAGAGCAGCGGATACTATAACTGCGTTCAGGTTTTTAAGGGCGGCCGTCAGTTTGTTCTGATCAACTGGGGGACAATAGTTGGACCTCCGCCGTCAAATCGCGTGTAGGAAATGAGGGCGAGGTATTTAAGGACAGAAGCGTCACATGATAAGCGACTTCGTCTCCGCATGAAATTTTTGGTTCCAGGAAGCCCAGCGAAGACAGTCGATAAATGACATTCTACAGATAAAAGTACAACAGGTGAAGAAACATTATAACTATCATAGAGTGGTTGAGCAAGGAAAGTTTTGGAGCTCAAATAGACACACCTGAGGACGCGTATGGACATATCATCGGGGTCAGCAGTTGCAAATTTCCCCTGTCATACTAGCATTCCGAGCCCTCCATTTGATTAAATAAAACTTGGCGTACCCACACTGGCAATCGCTTTAGCCTTTGCTTTCATGGTAAAGTAATCTTTGTGCAATCCACATTCTGTCTTTTCTCTCCCAGCCCATCTTCCAGATCTCTCGTCTTGGTCCCCGACAGTCTTTGCTGTGCTATGCCAGTCGCCCACACTGCGATAGCCCTGGTCAAGCAATTTGTTTCTAGGGACGCTATTATCGTTGATGTAACGCTGCACCAAATCAAAATTCCATTTGAATAGAGGGTTCAATTTCCACAAGCCTGTCGAATCTATTTCCAGCGGTTGCAGAGATGCTCGATCGCCGCCTTGTGATGCTCGACGTCCCGTAATGACAGCTTTGACACCGAGGTCTTCATAGGCACGCTTAGCGGGCTCCACCTGACGAAGGAATGGAAGTAAGTCCCTAAAGGAAATGTAAAAGGGCATTGCGGCGGAACCTTGACTACATAGTCATATGTACTTTCATCTGTTTCCCACAGTTTTTGCCCATACATGGCTTCAAATTCCTTGACATCATTGTAGCCCTTGGGCCTGTACACGTGAATAGGAACATTGTAACGGCTTTTTACGTCTTCGACTAGCTCATGCGTCTCGGGAAAGTGATAGAGAGTGTCAAGGAAAATGAGAGGAGGCGGGGTAGATGTGATTTTTGATAACATATCGATCGCTACAAGGCCAGTAAGGCCAAACGCTGTTGTCTGATAGAGTCCGGGTAGATTGTCAAGAGCCCATTTGAGGATTTCTTGCGGGCTGAGGATCGACAGGTAGGCATTGATTTCATCTAGCTTATCGTCGGATACAGGGATGATGGTCATTCTCTAGCAGGGATGAATGCGTGCAAGTCCATCGTAGAAATAAGAGTTGCGTCCGGCACACGTGATAGAGGTTAAGCATTCGCTCACAATGTCGCCATCTTGACTATACTATTGACCGCGTTGTGCGACATACATAGAGTAAAAATAACATGGTACGACAAATGTGCGACCAGGTAGCATAATGTAGTATCGAGGCAATGAAGAGGAATTCCATCTGGGATATCTAAGCGGCAGCTCTCAATTCAGCTGACGGCGATGCTTGCTTTTTTAATTCCTCGCGCTCTTGTTCCGATTGGGCAAGCTAAAAATGACACAAGAATGAAAACGATTAGCGCCGGACGTATAGAGACGTCGCGCTCACTTACCATATCCCTCCACGAATGATCTTCAGTGCGCTACCAGATAGTAGTTTAGACCGGAATGAAGGAAGGATGAAATCACTTTACAACTCACATGTTGTAATGCTGCACTACGTTTCGAGTGTGATAATGCACCAGCCACGATCAGCAGACCGATAGTCAAGCCCTGTGCCCACATACGAGCTTGGACGATCTACAGCCAGATGTGAACCCTTTAAAGATTATGATTGTAATCATGCTATCTCCTACTTTCTGAGTGGGTGACTGGTACCTATGGTAGGGCTGCGGTAAGCGCAAAGCCAAGGGTACAAGTTGGACGGTACACACCTATCTCGCCATATAATGCCTCCAGCAAAAGCCAAACTAGATGCCCAGCCTCCTATAATTAGACTGTACTGATGACGATCGGCCCAATCAACAAGTTTATCTTTCGTTGAGAGTTCATCCCAGCGAGCAATCTCTTCCGACTTTCTTCCTTGCAGAAACTCAACGCCTTCGCCCTTCCTATAAAAAAATTCGAAGAAAAATTATGTTGAAGTGGTCCCGGGTTATAAGCTACAGACCATTTAGATTTGTCATATTCTAGGCCACGACGCTCAGCTTGGATAGAAAGAACAGGAGCAACTACGATGACGATGCCCAGCGCCTTGAGCGAAAGAGGCAGGGCACGATACCCTGAGAAGCGGCGATGGAGGTAGTATGAACCTCCGAAAGCAAAGAGAGAACTTGCAACGGCGCCCTCGATAGCGCCTCTGCGAGTTGCACTTGCGTGACCTGCAAGATCTTCTGTGGTAGCAAGCTACGACAGATATTAGCTTTGGAATAGGAGGGATGCGCAGAATATAAAACCTTCATGATATCTCACTGTTAAGTTTTGAATGTCTGGCTATTTAAGTCTCCCCTCTGACGACAAGAGTGGATCATTGAGGATGACATTACTAATCTTCAGTTCCGATTTCATCCTTTCCGCAGGTGATAAAACGATATATTTATTGCAACAAACGGAGAGCTATGTACGGAACTATACTAACTATTTAAATAGCATAACTACAAGCGGTATTCGCCACAAACAACCAGATAAAATTTCAATTTCAACACCTTCAGAAATGATCGACTTTGAAAGTCCACCTCCCATCTTCCATATTAAAGCTTTCAAAATGAGTATTCGGAATTTTCTTCAAGCGTTTAAGGTGCTTGATGGCACTCGGGTGCGTATCATCCCGGATCGGCTCTCGTGTAGACTTATCAACGGCCCAGCAATTGGATAAGGCCAGTCGTGCGGGAACATTCAACCCTGATCCAGGAGGCGGTTTGTCAACCTCATCGCTTTCTGGGTAGACGCTGCACTCCTTCTCTTCAAATCGAATAACATCACCAAGGAGTGCCCCAAGCTTTGGTAACCCAGTCAAGTCGACGGGTTCGAGGAACTCAATTTCGCCATATCCAACTCGGCCTACAATTAAGCCTTTGAACGACGATAATTCGTCGTATCCAGCGCGTTTAAGCGCTACAAGATCAGGCTTGACCCAGTAGTCACCCTCTTCAAGATCTGCAGTGTTTTGTGCATCGCCGTCGACAGGTTGTGTAGCGCTCTGAGCTGTGAATCGGTTTGGAGTGCGCTGAGGTCGAGCTGGAGGCGTAGGTGATGCCGCGGTGCCATTTGGCGCAGCAAGAGCGCCTAATGCATCTTTTTCTCGTGATGCAACACTCAATTTCGGGCTGAAAACGACTTTGCCGCCACGAAGTCCAGGGGATCCACCAGTCTTGACAAAGAGTTCGGACGGCTCAACCTTCTTGTCCAAGATGACCTTTTTCACGCTCTGCCTCTGACCGCTTCCAAGCGAGGGACTCGAGCTACGTCCAAGTATTGCATCGACCCCAGTCGATTTATCGTTCATTCGACCAAGTGAAAACGGCTCTGCCCTGCTTGATGACAATGCAGAGCTGGCAAAGAAAGGATTTGTAGTAGGATTTGTTGGCGCGACTGTTGACGATGTTGAAAAGCCTCGAAGTCGTGAGTTTGTCGGTGTATAACCGAATCGAGGTACTGATGATCGAGTAGGCATATCCACAAAAAAGCCAGTTTTTTTCTTTTGTTGGGAGCCATCCAGGTTAACAAGTCGTGGACCCGGCGGCAGTAGGTCGAATATGGGCAAATCAGCACCTATGGGCTGCGAGATAGAGGCCATGAGGGTCCCCTGGGCACCCGGTGCACTTGCTGAGACATTGAACGATCCGCCAGCTTGATTGGGCGTTGCACCAAAGATGTTGCTACCAGGAGTTGCGGAAGCACCAATAGCAGGAGTAGCTGATTTGTTACCGAACAACATGCCTCCACCAAGCGTCGATTGATTATTTGTTTGTCCAAGCGGGTTACCAAAAATGCTGGGCTGTTGAGTATTGTTCGTGGACTGTTGCCCGAAACCGCCCCCAAACAAATTACCAGCAGGTTGAGCGGGCTTCGGACCGAACAAGCTACCGCTAAATGTACCGGCCTGGGGTTGGGCCTGTTGCTGTTGCTGGTTGCCGAATATGCCACCACCACCAAAGAGCCCTGCCCCCGCCCCGCCGGTCTGGCCACCAAACGCTACTCAAATGATGAGAATTTGAGACTCACCATTATGTATTGAAGAACATACCTGTATTGGCGGTAGGCTGCTGAGTGCCGGGCTGTTGTTGTTGCTGTTGATTATTGCCAAACAAGCTACCCCCAAATTGGGGGTTTTGCTGATTCTGCGGTTGCTGGCTTTGCTGGGGCTGTGTGGGACCAAAGCCACCAAAGGTGGTTGGCGGTTGTGTAGTGCTGGTAGAATTGCCACCGAATATTGACTTATTGCCAGTATTACCTGTCGACCGATGAATGCGAGCGCCAGATCAAAAAATCTAGATACTCACCAAAGGTACCAAAGCCAGCATTTGCCGGAGCAGTAGTAGTATTTCCAAACAAGCCATTAGCAGGCTGCGCTTGTTGCTGCTGTTGATTTTGTTGTCCAAAACCACCACTTAAAGCACCAGTACCTGTGGCTACACACGTATTAGGGGCGAACCGTTATCGACATTGTCAAGTCTTACTATTACCAAACCCAGAGAAAGCAGGTTTATTTGTCGTGCTGCCAAATGCCCCGTTACCAAATATTCCTCCAGCTTGCTGCTGCTGAGGCTGTTGAGTAGTGGGTCCGAATGTACCAAAACCCTGTGTTTGGGGCTGTTGCTGTTGCTGNNNNTGCTGTTGTTGCGGCTGTTGCTGATTTGTACCAAAAGCTCCCCCTCCAAACACCCCGGTCGAAGTAGGTGCCGTAGTGGTCGTATTGGTAGTACCAAAAGTACCAAAACCGGTATTACCAGTCGCACCGCCAAATGTCGAAGGCTGAGGGTTTTGCTGAGATGCTTGCGCACCAAAAATGCCAGTATTCGTAGGCTGTGTACTGCCGAAAGCGCCAGAACCAAATGTGCTGGCAGTCTTACGTCCCTGAGTATAATCCTGAAGTCGTAATTCCTAAATCGAGTCAGTGAATGTACAGTGAAAAAGAAAAATTACTTACATCGTGTGAAGTATTCGAATATGCTGGCATGCAAGAGATGGCTTGATAATGAAAGACTGTGTTGCCACTGGTTGCATCCTTTTCCGTGTGCACCGCATATGGTGGATTTGATGAGCCAGTAGTCACAGGTGGGACGGTTCCTTGGATAATGTAAGCTAGTACGATACTGATTTCCAAATCACGAACCTGTTGTAGTGGCTCCGAAAGTGGTCGTCGCTTTATTCCCACCAAATATAGAATTGCTGGTGCCAAACGCGGCTGGCGCTGCCGCAGAGGATGTTTGCCCAAACAATCCAGTTGTACCGGAGCCACTGGCAGTATTCGTGCCTTGTCCAAAAGCACCTCCTCCACCCCCAAAAGTTCCTCCTCCACCCCCCCCAAACGCGCCAAATCCCGTGGAAGGTTTCGCACCACCAAACATAGGGTTGGCTCCGTTACTCTGAGAGGTATTGGATGAGCCGAACGCGCCTTGTATGGAATTGTTTAGCGTGACACTTTTTCAGAAATTGACAAAGCTGACCAAAACCACTTGTCCCTGTGTTGGTTGGAGTCGTACCCAAATTTCCAAACATTGGGTTCGCCTGAGGCTGCTGCGCTGGTTGATTTTGACCAAAGGTGCTAGTGTTTGTGGAACCGAAAGCTACCTGGAGTTGGAGATACTCGCATATATAATTGATCAGTTTGACTCACCAGAGGTTCCGAAGCCACCAGCAGGCTGTCCAAAAGCGCTCGTCTGCTGTTGCTGTTGCGGGTTCTGCTGTGGATTTTGCCAAGAGAAATTGGAAGCACTCCCAAACATTTCGACCCGAGCAGCGTTTTATGAGCAGGAAGGAAAAACCTGGCCTTATCTGCTACAAGCGCGACAGAGTCTTTCAAGTTCCGCTACCCACAATCCCGTGATCAATGCCCGCTCACGTGCCTTTTTTTTCCGATTGCACTTGCGGTGAAGCTAGAGCTCGCTATCTGTAACCAGTATGCCTGATGGATCAGCAAGCAATAAGAAGACTCCGACATTCAATACATTAACTCGCGAAGCTACCTTTAGGAGCCCTAAAAAGAATGGCTCCACGTATAACATTCTTAATGACTTTGTCGTGCCTCACATAGAGTCGTTCAATTCTCTATTTGACGACTCTGGTCTATCTTCTGGCGATGGTGGCGGGCGTGGATTAATTTCTCTTGCCCTGAAGGATATAGGCGATCGTGTCATCTTCGATGGAGCGGGCCAAGTCAATCCCGATTCGGGAACAATTAGCTGGGGAAATCGTATAAGAGGTGAGCTGAATCGCGGAGTGGTCTTATTGAGAGCTCAATTTTTTAGTGTGGATTGAACAGGTCACGGTCGCAAGGCCAATGGTTCCTGATAGAGACAGAGACGCCCTCGAACGACGAATATTTCCTTCCGAGGTACAGTTTTCGGGTTTGATTGTTAACAAGTTACAGTAACTCATCTTCATAACCAAGGCGCGGGAACGCCTTACATCTTATCGTGGGAGGGTTAATTTAAAACTTTGCTGGACAGACCCTCAGGGTCAAGTTCATGAAGTCCTCAAAGACTGTGGGCTATTACCCATCATGGTTCGAGTAAGCACCAGCAGTACATCTGTCCGAAATTTCCTACATGATTATTCAGTCCGTTCGGTGCAATCTGCGTAACATGTCCTCCGCAGAACTAGTCCGCCATCATGAAGAACCAGAGGAGTTTGGCGGCTATTTTATTATCAATGGGAATGAACGACTTATTCGATATCTCATCCTTCCCAGGCGAAACCACGTCATCTCTCTCGTGCGCCCTACATTCTCCAACCGCGGCCCTTCCTATACACCCTACGCAGTGCAGATTCGCTGTGTACGCCCTGATCAAACCAGTGTTACTAACAACCTCCATTATCTTTCCAACGGCAATGCAATGCTACGCTTCAGCTATCGAAAACAGGAATATGTTATACCAGTTATGCTTGTGCTCAAAGCGCTTTTTGGTGCTTCAGACCGGGAGATTTTCGAGGGAATCATGATGCAAGACTACGAGAATACATTCTTGACTGATCGTGTTGAACTGTTGTTACGAAGCTTCAAAATCTTTACGCTACATACAGGCGACCAGTGTCTAGATTATCTAGGGGACAAGTTCCGTGTCTTGTTGAACTTACCAGAGGACTGGACAAACGTTACGTTGGGTGCTTGGTTAATCGATAAGGTAATCCTTGTGCATCTAGAATCACCACGGGATAAATATCGCATGCTGTTGTGAGTCCCGACCTTCGCTTGAATACGCTAGACGAACTGAATCAACCCTAGGTTTATGCTTCGCAAGCTCTACGCTCTAGTGGCTAATTCCTGTTGTGCTGATAACCCTGACTCGCCTCAACACCAGGAAGTCTTGCTACCGGGGACCTTGTATGGCATGATCATTAAGGAGCGTATTGATGAGATACTCAACAATATACGGACAAACATCAGAACTGATATCCGGAACGGCGTTGTTGTGGACTTCAACGATAGTATGGTTCTTTCGCCTTTTCGCCAGCCTAATAGTCAAGTTAATCCCTCCCTTCTATTTCAAGAACGATATTTCCAGAAGGTCTTATCTCGAGTGAACTTTGATATAGGCAGCAAGCTGTCAAATTTCCTCGCAACTGGTAACCTCATCTCTCCAACCGGGCTCGACTTGCAGCAAGCGTCCGGCTTCACCATTGTGGCCGAAAAATTGAACTGGCAGCGCTACATCAGTCATTTCAGGTGTATACATCGTGGCGCTTTCTTTGCGGAGCTAAAAACTACTACCGTTAGGAAACTGCTACCCGAAGCATGGGGTAAGGCAGCTTCTAATTAGAGCCCCGGGATTGCCTGACACATTGAGTCTCAGGTTTCCTCTGTCCCGTCCATACCCCTGACGGTGCACCTTGTGGCTTACTAAATCATCTATCGAGGACATGTCGCATTGTCACTGCTCCCATGAGAGTTGCCCACATACCCGCTCTATTAGCCGCGCATGGTATGACTCAAGCTTTTACGCCATTGATTGATGGCCGAAAAAATGTATGCATCCAGCTGGATGGTCGTGTTGTTGGGTGGGCTCGGCCATCCCTCGCGACACAGCTTGCCCAAAACCTTCGGATATGGAAAACGGAAGGCAAACACGATGTACCATTGGACTTGGAAATTGGGCTAGTACCTGAGTCTAAAGGCGGACAATACCCCGGTTTATACCTATTCTCGACGAGATCTCGGATGATGCGCCCTGTGAGATATTTACTCAATGGCCGTGATGACCAAGTTGGGCCATTTGAGCAAGTTTATATGAACATCGCATGCACACCGGAAGAGATCGAGACCGACATCTCAACTCATGTCGAGCATGATCCAACCAATTTCCTCTCTATTCTTGCGAATCTCATTCCATTTTCTGATTTCAATCAAGTATGAATCTATCCAAAATTATCGTAGTTTGATGCTAACATATTCCAGAGTCCACGGAACATCTACCAATGCCAGGTATATTTAGCACTCTCGTGATTTGGTTGCCTCTGATCTAGCGTAGATGGGTAAACAAACGATGGGCACTCCGTCAACAGCCCTGCAGCACAGGACAGATAATAAGCTCTATCGTTTGCAGAGTGGCCAAACCCCCATCGTTCGTCCTAGCTTGCACAATACATACGCAATGGATTCTTTTCCAAGCGGCACCAACGCCGTCGTTGCCGTCATCTCCTACACCGGATATGATATGGAAGATGCAATGATCCTAAACAAGTCTTCTCACGAACGAGGATTTGCTTATGGCACCGTTTACAAATCTCAAATCATCGACTTAAAGGATGCTCGTGGGGCTTCTAAGCATAGTACAGCTCCCACACTTCATTTCGGGCTTGGTGGGGACATCAAAGCGATTGGTGACAGAGCTCATCCATGTTGCGAGACGCTTGATTTTGATGGCCTACCACATATTGGTACAAAGATTCAGCCAGGAGATCCCATAGCGGGGTATATCAATGATAACACCGGGCGAACCAGTTTCATCAGATACAAGGGCGATGAAGCCGCATATGTACATGAAGTGCGCCTTCTAGGTTAGCTTGCAGATCTTATACCTGTAACGGTTACTGAGTTTCGGAGCACAGGCGGTGATGCTGGTGATTCTGAGCTTCAAAAGATTCAAGTCACGCTTCGAATCCCCCGATCTCCAGTCATTGGCGATAAGTTCTCGTCACGGCATGGGCAGAAAGGTGTTTGCTCACAAAAGTGGCCTGCAGTCGATATGCCATTCAGTGAGAGCGGAATGCAACCGGATGTCATCATCAATCCTCACGCGTTCCCAAGTCGCATGACCATTGGAATGCTTGTTGAAAGTATGGCAGGCAAGGCAGGTGCAATGCATGGTCTTGCACAAGATGCCACTCCATTCAAGTGTGTCTCCGTCTGTTTCGTATCAGCTTTGATTTAAACAAGTTCATCAGGTTCTCAGAGAAAGACACGGCCGTTGACTATTTTGGGGAGCAGCTTCTTGCAGCTGGTTACAACTACCATGGGAATGAACCTATGTATTCTGGAATTACTGGCAAAGAGTTTGCAGCTGATATCTATCTTGGCGTCGTCTACTATCAGCGTCTCAGACATATGGTCCTGGACAAGTTTCAGGTCCGTACAACAGGACCTGTCGATCTTATTACCAGACAGCCTGTGAAGGTTAGCTGAACCTTTACTCTTCATTACAATTCTAATCTCAAGATCAACATGATAGGGACGAAAAAGGGCTGGAGGCATTCGTTTCGGTGAAATGGAGCGCGATGCCCTCATTGCCCATGGCACATCCTTCCTGTTACAGGATAGGTTGATGAACTGTTCTGATTATTCCACTGCGTGGGTGTGTCGCACATGTGGGAGCTTGATTTCTCTGGGCTACGAAGACATCAGTCTAGGTGATCTATCTATGGGGACGTCAGGTTCCCTAAACTCAACCGGACCTGGAGGGGAGTATTGCAGGGTTTGCCGTGCAGTGGCAGAAGAGAAAGAAGAGAGAGAGAGGCAAGCTTTAGCAACTGGTCAACGCCTCCAGCAACCTCAGCCCGACGTCCGCGTAGCAATTTCATCACAAAATGTGCTTGGAAGAGCATCAAAAGGAGGCGACCTTGATGTCATTGCCGTCCCATACGTATTCCGCTACCTATGCGCCGAATTGGCATCCATGGGTATTGCAATCTCACTCGAAGTACGATAAAAAAAAATCATATACTCCATCGTGTCTATAATCACCTGTTACATTATAAATACCACCAAATTGAATGGGTGAAATGCAAGAAATACAAGTAATCGGGAGGTTAGGTATGAGTAAAATGGCTAGTAAGGATTTGGACCTAGAAGAATGTCAAAACTACGATTCTACAGTGGTATATTTTTGCATCGGCTTGATGTGTTCGGGAACATCTTGAGGGTTTTCCACATTCCCATTAACCCCATGCAACTGATTAACCTCCACCTCCACATCCCTATCCACGGTTCCGTTGACCCTAGGACTAGGGGGCTGCTCCGCCTCGGCCTTGGATTTTGAACGTCTCCCAGTTCGACGTGGGAGGGAACTTGAGTCAAACATGGCCTCGCTACCTAGGAATAGCTCGACCATGATGGCTTCGAGGTCCTCCTGTTGGTACTTAGGCTGTTTGCGGGCAACTAAGGATGGAGACGGAGAGGGGTATGGTACATCATATTCTAAGGGCTCCTTTAGAATACCCGACTTTGCGAGGAAGGAGTCGAGGATGAGACGGCACTCATCAGCCGTATCAGCCTTCGATATCAAGCGTCGCAGATCCTGTGCATCACTGGCAGACATGTGCGGGCCAGGGGTTGGCTCAATAAGAGGAGGTACAGGCTTTCGAGTGGGCGAAGATGGTAAGGTCACTTGGGACGATTTGCGTCGTTCTGCTACAGTAGTTGGTATAAGATCGTCTGTCTTTACCTGATTGCTGAATGTACGTGGTGGAGGCGACACTGGAGGAACATAGTCGGCTGTACCATTTCCACGCTTTATACTATGCGGCGGGTGTGGCTGATTCGAGGAGCCACTTCCATTCCGCTCCCTCGGCAGAGGCCCGGGCGACGAAATTTCCGAAGGCCGAGCTTCGGGTGGAGGCCGCGGCTGAACTTGAGAGGTGGAAGCGCCTCGCGAACGAGAAGCGTTGTTACTCTGTTCGTCTGACGAGTCATGGGGTGAAGCAGGTGGTGAAATGAGACGTGGAGGACGTGGGGGTACTGGCCGGTTGGCGAGACTCGGCAAGTTACTGTATGATGGCTTTTGAGGAACGCCTGAATGAAAAGTGGATGGTGGTGCCATTTTTAACCCAGAGGGGTCATCACGCGAACGTTCTCCATTGCTCAGATACAACTTGGAAATCATCCTTTGCAGACGTCCTGTATTTTTTGATTTGGTGACATCTGGACTCCCATTATTGATATGCATCGTCTGTGTGCCGGTGTCAGGTGGCCCCTGGGCCAAGAAATCCATGAGCTCCTTAGTGCCGGCCGATACGTGAGGTTGGGCTCCTCTGCGCGCAGGCGTTGTCGGTTTGTCTGGCACCTGCGGCGGCGGCGCTTCGTTATCAGAGCCGGCCATCACATCGTCCAGATCCATAGATTCTCGCTGGCGTTGAAGTTTTCGAGTGCGAGGCGGGAAAGAATCCAGCCCCTGATTACCAGCATATTGACGACTTTGCATTGAAACGGGGGGTGGAGAGGTGGCTTGAGCTATTTTGGCAAAGGCTCGAGACGCCACTCTGGAACTTGACGTTGAGAGCGACCGGATACGGTTTGTTCCTACTGGGGGGGTTGATGGAGAAGCAACGCTGGACTGGCGAGAGCGAGTTATAGGAGATTGTGAGGGTTTTCCAATGAGCTCCTCCTCGTCGTCCTCTCTGATAGAATCGACACGAATGAGAGACGAATCACGGCCAGTTGCTCGTGGTGGGAGAGCAGAAGAATCAGCACCGGACTTGAATGATAGTGGACCTGGTCTTTTCCGATTGCCGCGTTGGTCCTTCTCTTGTTTGTATACCTTTTTTAGGTAAAACAAGCTTTTTTTGTATGATGCTGACTAATCAGGGGAGGGAAAAACATACCTCCATGGACTTCAATCTATCAGGCGTCAGGGACACCTTCATCGTGGACGAAGAACGCATCAAATCATCGAATTCTTGCTGCAAAAATTCATCCTGTTTTTGAATTCAGCATCAATTGATGTATCCCAGAACTTATTTCATCACTGACCTCAAACATCACCTGCCCGTCATTCGTTTGTGAAGTATTTCTTGAATTCTCACTAGCAAATGACTCGGTCTTCTTGTGGCCATTCGAAACATCCGTATCACCACGATCCAAAGAAGACCGACTAGTGGCTTTGAACATCTTCATAGCTCGTGACTTTTCAATTGAAGATCTGGACCCGGGAACAGTAACAGAGATGGGGGCACCATTGTTTGCCGCTTCCACTCCACTTCGTGTGGATACATCCTTGTTGGTGGATAAGTCGTTATGAGGGGATGATGTCCGTGAAGACTTGTCGGTTCTTGTCAGTGATTTGCTACGTCGCACTTTTGGCCCCCTTGACAGGTGTTCTATCTGTTCATGGACTAGATAGATGTTGTTAGTAGTGACAATTCATTTAATTCATATAAACCTCGTAACCTTTCATAGTTTTGAACAGGTCATATATAGTATGGTCTTCGCAAAGTGCGACAAACAAATCTTGCACAGTTGCGCTGGTACGGCTGCTGTCTCTCGCTACAACCCTTCCGATGCTGGAGAGAATGTGTCTGTATAACATTGAGTCAATCGCTGTAGATGCGATACAAGTTTAAAAAGACGCATACTCGCATATAGCCCTAAGCGATTAAGCGAATTAGAAACAGATGAAGCGAGATAGAAAGAAACGAACTCAAGAACCGCCGTAAGATAGAGAGCGGCTGGTGCTACGAGCGCTGTTTTTGGCTGTGTGCCGCCTGACATGGTCATCTTATAATTTATGCGAGCCTCTGCTTCGTGTTCCTCATCTACTTCGTTGAGTGCAGAGTAGGCCTCACACTTCAAGCGTAGTATCTAAAAAATGGGCACTTGAGAAGAGCTGGGGAAGGCGAGAAGCTGGATCAAACCTCGAAAGCCCATTGTAAATGGAAGGTATTTGAGTCATCGATAATATCAACTTGGGCAGTCCTATCCCAATAGGCTCTCAGTTCGACTTCGGCTTCCAAAAGAGCTTCTTTTCCAAGAGTGGTAGGAAGCAAGCTAAGCAAGCTGGCACGCAGTTTGTCAGTCGATAGAGAATTCGCAACGTTGAGAATGCTATATAGTATTTCGTCCAAAAATACGTTGATTGAACGTAGCGCTTCAGTATTCAGCTTTATTGGTCGGACATCGGAGAGAATGGTATCAGCTGAATGAGGGGAGATGTACAAAGGACCTAGATAGCCGGTGAGTAGGTTCAAAAAACTTCAGGATTGAAAAAAGATGCTTACTGGGGCTGTCGACGTTGCCAGCCATCGCTGGTCCACAAGTGGAGGCAATTAGAAGAGAGTATATTTGTCGAAGCTACTAAACCCAAATCTGGTATTTGTTCTCAGGGTGTTGATCCAAGCCGTCGTACTCTTGACTTGTGATACCTAGTTACGCAACAGGAGACATCAGTTGACTGATAAATACAACCTCCTTGTGTACTATTACGCTTCAAATACTTGTCGATGTTGTCGGTCAGATATATCATACCTTTTTTTTTTTTTACAAATAAGGTCCTATTAGACGCTCATTTCCAAGTGTCTGTCTATATCAAATGACCCTAGGGTCCAAACACACATGGCCCCTTGTGAAATTCTGCTGCCTATCAAGATCACTGAACTTTGATCATTCTATGACATTGGATAGCATGGTTTCTACCGCCTGCTCATCATGACTGCGATCCGATGGCGCGATCTCATCGGCCAATTCAACATCCACCCCCTCTAACTTTACCCCTGTCGTTGGCGTTGCCAATTGTTCAATGCCATCCGCCTCCTCCACCTCGTCATCAGGCCCAGGCCAAAGCACCAACATTTCATGACAAGCAATTTCAGAAATTTCACCCGAATTCACATCCTCGATATCGCGGAGTTTTGCAGGCTGCGACGGTCGCGTCGACAAATTAACCGATGGGTGGGTTAAAAAATCATATGGCTGGTTACCAACCCTCCTCTCATCTTCACCGGATGTTCGTGGGCGTTTAGACGCCGCATTGTATGGTGTGATCCCTTCACTAACGGGACCCGCGATCTTCCGCCACACCTTTCAAT
Organism: Calocybe gambosa; assembly: GCA_900068965.1. Lineage (NCBI taxonomy): Eukaryota > Fungi > Basidiomycota > Agaricomycetes > Agaricales > Lyophyllaceae > Calocybe > Calocybe gambosa. The sequence continues at coordinate 24,084 of CEMU01568449.1, forward strand.
GAGGTTAAAAAAAAAAGGGCGAATTTACAAGACTGTACAAATACCAGTGATTCTAGTCTTGTATGCCGTTCCTTCAACATGACGGCCTTGTATACCGGTTCCGCTAAGTACGACGGAACAATTTGAGGTACTGGTCCTGGAGGCACCGACGTAGTAGGTCGAAAAGGCGCAGCTGAGGGTTTAAGCTCGTCATTACTGTGCATACCCCGATGATGATTCGTTAGCTGTCGTGGGGTCCGGAAAGACTCCTGACAATCTTGGTTCCACGTTAGTAGAGAAAGGTATAGACGAGGTTCTAATCACCTTGGTAGGCACACCGAAGTGGGAGTATAGCGTGATTTTTGACATGTTGAAAGAATTCCTTCATATTCCTCCCATGTCGTCCACATTGTTGCCACCTACATACACATAGACCCTTCCAGAAAATGAGAACAAAATATAAACTCGAAAATGTTAGTCCTACCCTAGGAGTCGATCGTTGTTCATGCTGGTAAGCAAGGTGCTGTATGAGCTTTTCGGCTGAGCCCAGTGTTACCTGGCATCCATTCCACTTGCAAAGCCTCTCTGACACCCTAGAACACGACAATAACACAGCTTGACGCTCACTCTCATCTGAGGGGATGGAGATCAAAGAGGGGTTGAAAGGTATGATAATTACGAACCATTTACAAAACCACTACATGCAGGGCTGACATCAATGCTACCAACATCTTTAAATTCCTACCGAGTAAGATACGAAACGCGGTTTCATGAACGACTCATACCTTCACCCTCACTCTTATCAGAAGATCCTATCTCAATTACAGATAACCCATCCTCAGCGAGTGTAGAAATTCGCCGTCGTTTTCTGTTGAGTTGTTGGGCTTTGTACTTTTTGACATAATCGGGTAAAGGAGGAATGAGAACGTAGAAAGGGGGACTAAGGCGTGGGGATCCAGTGCGTTCAAGCCCATCCACCGCTGACAAAGCTGGTGAGGCTGGGCTGGAAGGCAAAAAAAGCGGCGTTTTTTGCTGAGGTGTGTTTGGGGCTGCAGTCTGCGGGGCTACCGAGGGCAAAGCGGGTGTTTCGCTCACTTTTTCTGCACTCTTGGCATTGTCGGCTTGAGGTACATAGAAAATGGAAGGTAGGGCTAAATTATTCGATCCAGGTTGGTAGAAGTTTGATCCCACGTCTGCTCCTCCAGGTGGCTGGTCTAGATGTGGCCGATAATGGGACCTAAATGATACGCTGCTAGCCGCCGAATTATCAGACATTGAGAACGTCCCTCCAGATTTCTCAATGGTTTCTTGGGTGGACGTCGGTAGGGGCTCGGTTCCCTCTTCTATTGCTGTTGGCTGTTTGCTGAATATAGGCGGCACGGGATGTACAGGATTCTCATTGGAAGACTCCTGCTCCTGGTTGTTAGATAGAGGCAGCACAGGATGCCTAGGGTTTTCACTGGAGGACCCCTGCCCAATTAGCGAACTCGGCCGCTGACTAGGTCCATCATGCGGCAGTTGTTTTGCAGGGGACGGTTTCAATGCGCGTAAGATATCTTTTGCAAGCCGCCTCCTATCTGCATGCTTCGGCGAACGTGTAGGAGAACTGACAGAGGTGAGTAGCGTACGGGCGCGGGCGGGGGGAGTTGACATCTCTAAATCTGGAGTGCGTATTTTGGTACTCGAGCTTTGCGTGGTATGGTCTGATGGCACGTTTGGTTGCTGAACGGACCCGTTAACGGCTCTCAACGATGCCGACTTCTTCATCTCCTTGAAAAGGCTGAATGGAAACATGTCCGTTTTTTTTGTCTGGGGGTCCGTGTGAACGAGATACACCATCGAATCAGTCGTTTTACAGACTTTGATGGTCGAATTAGGTAAGGACATGAGAGATTTAGGAGCAGCTGTAGATTGCCAGTTCTCGACCAGGGTTTCTAGCCACTCTGCCTGAGCCAGGTTATTCGCAAGATTTTGGTAATGCGAGGAGAGGTTTGTGGCCGACAACGCCTCATTGGACGGAACCGATTGACCAGACGCTGTGTTCAAAGCTTTGATTTGTGCTTCGAGGCGCTTCACCGTGTCACTTAGGGTGGAAGGGGTGGTAGACCGGATACTAGGTGTGTCCGCTGGTAGAGTATAGTCCGACGGTGTGGAGTGATGTACCTTTATATGTGTTAGAATCAAACTTATATGGCGAAGCACCAGAAACTAACGGGAGCGTTATTTCTAGAGCCCGACGCACTGGAATTTCCAGGTAAATGAGCTGAGTGTAGATTTAATAGTCATGCTAGGAATTTTTAAAAGAGGTGTCTCACAGAATTGGGTTTGTTGACTTTTCGCAGTCGTATGATTAGGAACTGCAACACCGTAATGATCTCCGCCATAAGATGTCCCCGAAGGGCCAGCTGGCACCTGAGCGCGAGTCTGGTACGAACCTGAGCGCAGTGATTGCTGCGTCACAGGTTGCATAGCGAGTGGTTGCCTCTGCTGAGCTGTTGGCATTTGCTGCCTTGCAGTATTCGAAACCATCCTTTTGTTGGCCGGAAATTGATGTGAAACAAATTGTTCGTGAGACTGTACTCCAGAAACTGAACCTGGTCGAGTCACTGGCACTGTCGGCTGACTTCCCTGTGGTTGATACTAG
>CEMU01568449.1:26808-38743 GCA_900068965.1 Calocybe gambosa
ACGTTATTGGGGTTAGAAAAGTTGTTGGTGCTCATCTATTTTAATTCACGAAGAGCATCAGCTGGTTTCGCGCGTAGATAGGATAAAACTTACATTCGTATGATGTTTCTGATGCCCTCCAACCTGTACAGCAGATTGCCACGCGCCACCATAACTTGTGGAAGGGGTTGGTTCTGACGGCCCAGAAATAGCTAACTGACTGAAGTAGAGTCAAACAAATGCGGCAGAGTAGGTCGTAGTTTCTCACCCGGAGCTTGAGCCACCAGACAGCTCGAACAGTTGGCGTCTAACGAATTTCAATAAAACAGACAGAATCTCATAATTTGGATGACCCTCACTCTGCCTCTTTTCCCGCTTCAACTATACGACGCAGCTCCATTTTCTTATCGTAAGCTTTCTTCGCTGCATCATTCATCGCCTTGTAGCGATCAATGGCGGCCTGAGCCTCTTCAATACGTGCTTCGTTTGCGAAGTACTCGTCTTCATTTGTCAATGTCAACTGCCCGTTAGGCCTTCCAACTGACATAGGCACGTGAAATAACAGCAATGAGTATGATTTAGGCTCTCAGGACCTGAATGAGATGAACACAGTGTGCGGTGTGGCTGCTATTTTGCACGAGTAGGTAGATGGGAAACAAATGCTATTGCTTATCGTTGTTTACCTCTCTTCGAACTCAGCGCTGACCCAAGCCCTCACCTACTGAGTAGGTGCTCAACTACTGAAAATGACTGATTGCACTCTACATTAAACTTAAACTCCAGCCTGAGGCCTAAAGACGCTTTTTTGTGTTGCGATCCTTGCATATATTACTACAGCCGCAGAGTGACGACAGCTTGTGTTTTTAGCCACCTCGCCGTGTCACGGCAACATCTAAAATATGTTTGACAACATTGACAACCCCAAATGCTTTACTGTAATATGATAGACCAACAGACAGAGGTTGAATGGAGATGCTTCGACAATTTCTGTATCTTGTATCAATATATATATTATATTATATATTGATCTGCCAGCTTGCCGGTATGCCGGTAACAAACTTCAAATTCCTTGATCTCGGGTGACGCGCGGAAATGTTCGGTCGCGTCTTTCACCACAACGCTCGACGGCTTAATGGTCACCACAGCCTTTCAACTGTAGGCCTATCTAGCTCAACTCATACAGGGACTGTTGGCACCTATCAAGTCTTTGACCGTAATGTCAAAAGAATCCAGAAAGACCGAGCTGCCATACGAGAGGGAGGCACGCGTAGCACCACTGTTGACTACATCCGCAATGAGGTTGCTGAGAGGATGATGGAAAGATTTCTTGTGCGCTGATACTTTTATTCAAAGTGGAATGTGCCCAATCAAATTTCTCGTTGCCAGGACATAAAACGCAAATTCAATTCTATCGTAGATCTCGGCTCTGGCCCTGGTCACTTTTCTAAACTCTTAGAATCTGATAAAGTATCAAAGACTATAATGATCGAAGCTTCTGGTATGACAAACAGTTACGCAAATATTCAACCACCCGTAATATTGCATCTCTAGCAAAGTTACTGCACCGGGACCCTGACTCTGAGTTTGAAGGTGAGTCTACCCTTTTACTACCAGAATTATTCAAGTTAGATGCCAGTTCATTAGTCGAAGTGGAAAGGATACATGCAGAGGAGGAGGACCTCCTCAAAACTACGGGCCCAAATTCCCATGAGGCAGTCGTGTCTTGCTTGAGCCTTCATTGGGTCAATGACCTTCCAGGTACAGACGAAACCCTTTTATTTTCCTGTGTATTGAAGCTGTCAGCTTCAAGGGGTTTTGATACAGATCAACCAAACCTTGCAGCCTGACGGTCTTTTTCTCGGAGCCATGTTCGGAGGCGAGACACTGTTTGAGTTAAGGTAAAAAAGAATTATAGCCCAGCCATACGGAACCTTATCCTACCCTAGAACGTCCCTCCAACTAGCAGAGGTAGAGCGAGAGGGTGGAATTTCGCCTCACGTCTCTCCAATGACTGGCAAGTCTTCTTTTCCCAGCGACGCCACCATATCTATCTGATTGACAGCAGATACTAGAGATGTATCGAACCTTCTTAGTCGTGCTGGGTTCACAATGCTGACAGTTGACATTGACGAAGTTGTTGTCGCGTACCCAAGCATGTGGGAGCTTGTTGAAGACTTGCAAGACATGGGGGAAGGAAATGCCGTCATCGGGCGGTTCGCATTTTCCATTTGGTTCCTGTCTACCACTGACTTCTTTCCCCGAAAGGCGTAACATAATTCAGAGAGACACACTGGCGGCTGCGGCTGCAATCTACAAAGGTTAAGTCTCCTTGGCATTCGGAGAACCTGGACTAATTTAGCGACCCTCTCAGCAATGCACGGCAACAAAGATGGAAGTATTCCTGCCACGTTCCAAATAATTTATATGGTGAGTCTTCTGCCAGCCCATGCTAGCGGCTCGACCCTAAGGCATGTGATATGGTTTAGATTGGGTGGAAACATGCCCCAACGCAACCAAAGCCACTCGAAAGAGGAAGTGGCAAATTAAGTTTAAAAGAGGTCCTGTGATTTGTCTAGTATTAGAAGAACCCCCTGGAGGACGCCCAAAATATTCCTATCGGTGCTTCATTGTTGTTCCGATGGAAATGTCTGATGGCTCCCTTAATCTTGCAACCTGAAGAGGTGTAAATTTGATCGCCACTGTTCCTTGTGCCGGCGGCAAGCCCCCGGTTAGCCTCACTTGACATAGTAGCCGCCAGACGCCGTCCTGTTTCTGCACCTGTTTGATTGTGTATCAGATAAACGAAGCGTAGAACAAGTGCTTTACTAGCGTATTTACAAAGTACTTGATTCAGACATGCTTCATGCGACTCTGATATTTTTGACCACAAAGCCAATGTTTTATAATTCACCCTACGAGGGTAGATAAATAATGCAACCCTTATGGACAACGCCCGGTTGGCGGTAATATAGCGGAGGTTGTATCGCCGCGAATAAAACCACGGCGTGCGAGGGAGTTACACAGGAAGGTACAAAAGAAATCAGAATAAAAGATTCATCACCCCAAGGTTTTGGTAAACAGACCAAAAAAAAAAAAACGCAGTGCCCTATGGTATCTTATCCTGTTCTGGCTACTTGGCGATAGCGCTGGGGAGCGTATTCTCAGGGCCGTCGTCTCCTTCAACCTCCTCCACTTCAGAATCCTTCACTTCGCTGCTAGACACTGCGGCATGCGAGACACCCTTTCTATCGGTCTGGAACTTGCGCTTGGGAACGATGGAGTACAAAGCTTCTTCCCAATCCCTCGTCTCGACCCACTTTAATAAAATTTCAAATACCTGGTTTACAGTGAGAACCTTGCGGGTAGGAAGGGATGCTAAATAGCGTCCAATAGGAAGCCTCGCAGTCCGTATGCCAGAGGCCTTTGCTTTGTCAAGGCAGAGGTTCTGGTATGGGGGACGATAAACGAGCTACACGGCATAGCGCGGGTGTATAAAGAAGTACTACCTTGTATCGATTGTGGTCACAGATGCCCCCTATAATGTAAGTTTCCTCAGGCTTAAGTTCGGTAAGTTCCTCCTCTGAGTCAGCTGTCAGGTAGACAACGTTCTTTTGAATGTCCCTTTCGGATAAAGGGTTCTGGCTAGTGGATGGGTAACTAGGCGCTTGCTCGGCTTCTCTACACTCTGCCTTATGGAGTTGGTCCTCCTCTGCGAGGAGGGGTGCACCTAAACCCTGCCACAGTCGCTCATAACCTTCATGCCACCATTCAGTGTTAGCCCATCTTCGATAGCCAGCCTCGTTCATGCCTTCAAGGCGCTGAAACGTCCGGCCATTGAGAGAAGAGTATGCGAGGGAGAAGGGGAACCCCGCATTGCGATTGGCACTGTAGGTGTAAGCTAGTTGGGAACACAAGGATATAATTTCCTAAACATTGCAGCGTATAATCCGGCGGGTGATGATAACGGTAGGTATGGGGCAAGACACACCTTTCCACTCATCATGTCATCAAATCCAAGGTCGATAACAACATTGCCGCCAAAATGTATCCGTGGGCGTTTGTTGCGTCTTTTCACCTCTTCTTCTTCGTCCAACTCGCCCGCGGCGCGTTTCGCTGCCAACGCTTGCCTTTTCTGTTTTTTTGCCTCCTTCTCCCTAGCTCTACGGGCTAACTTGTAGGCAGTATGTTTTTCTGCCTTTGCAGCTTTTTTGATCGCGTTCTTTGAAAGGGTTTGTTGTAACGGAGAATCAGGCTGCTCAACGACGGGATCCAAACTCTCCATTTAGTTCTTTTATATATATATATATTAAAAGAGATTGAGAGAGGAACAGGTTGGGAGGGATAAAGTTAACCGGTAGATGCCGATATTGAACGCGAATATGTATTTCGGGTAAGCGACTATACTGAGACTCTTACGCTATATTCTAATCATCTCTTTTTTACAACATTTACTTACTCCTTATCTCCCCCTCATCAGCCACCGATTCAATCACTATGGCCGCACCCTCGCCTGCAGACCTCCTCACCATTCCATCCGCTGAACAACATACCGCAACCGTCATATTCGTTCATGTAAAGTCTTGCAACAATGCTCGAGATCTCAGCTCAATCATCTTTATACTCAGGGCCTCGGAGACTCAGGCTATGGCTTGAAACCCGTAGCAGACAAGTTTCGCACCGACCCTGACCTCGCCCACATAAAATGGGTGCTTCCTCATTCGTAAGTATTTCCAAACATTTACTTCCATACATACCGCGAAACATCCACATTCAACATCTACCTTTTCGATGCGAGAAAACATTGTTCCTCTTTCAGCATTGCTAAGCTTCTGACCCTTCAGACCCAAACGAAAAGTGCAGGCGAGCATGGATGTCGAGATGCCTTCATGGTCTGTCTTATCCCCCCCATTACACATGACATCCCGAACTGACACGTAAAATCAAAAGGTTTAATATCTTTTCTTATGGTTTCAATACGAAAGAGGATGAGATGGGAATGCTCCAGTCAGCAAAGGTCATCAACCAACTGATCGCAGCTGAGGTCGACTCTGGCACCGACCCCAATCGTATCGTTCTAGGCGGATACAGTCAAGGCGCGACCATGTCTCTTCTGGCTGGTATGATAGGTGACTTTCAATTGGGTGGCATCGGGATTTTAAGTGGTTGGGTACCTATACGAGAAAAGTTCAAGACAGTGAGTGATCGGGCTTCTATTGAACTCTATCCTTGACATCCATCACACGCTGATATTTGCTTCCTCAGCTCAAGTCCCCGCATGCCCCCAAAATTCCCATGTTCTGGGGTCACGGTACAATCGATCCTCTAGTGAATCTCGAATTCTACAAGAATTCACTAGATTTCGTGACAAAGGAGCTGGGCGTTCCGCTATTAACGGATACCGAGGAGGTTAAAGGACTCGTATGTAAAACCTATGACGGAATGGGTCACACGACGAGACCGGAAGAGTTGGAGGACTTCAAAGTGTGGATTAAGAAGATCTTACCGGACACAAATCTCCCCAATAATCCACAAAACACGGACTAATTCTTTATTCTGATATTTCCCCCCTCATGTCGCCCGAGCAAATTAATCTTTGGTTTTAAACTTGGTAGCTAGATCCCACCACAACCTTCTTTGTTTTTTTTTTCTTTTCATTTTGGTCATTCACGTCTCATATTTACGAAAACGATCTTGCACACACAATTTGTATGCTGTATTATTAGTTTGGAAATATAGGATCTCTAACTATCGCAACAGAACTAAATATAGGTATGTGATCGACAACGCTGTGTACGGATCATTGCCAAAGTTGTCACAATGACTGAGTACGAGAGCCCACAAATCCAGATGCAGTTTGGGCGGAATTTAAATGTGTAATTGGTGCAAATTAATTGATGCTCCAAACGGGCATGTCATCCCATAAACCAAGTAGCCCTCCTCCATACACCGAAACAGAGGCTAGTACGCCCACCCCACAAGGCTCAGCTTCCTCAACAAACCCTTACTATCCACACGACCAGCTCTTCTTTGGTCCAACACCACTCAACGTACAACCAGTCTTGCCATACTCCTATTATGACCCGCGGTCTCCATATTCATTATCACAAGCAGACACGCGAGCACGACTGCGGTTCACCGCCGGTCTTCTCTGGGCTTTAGCAACCTGGTGTTTGTTTGCCTACTTTGCTGCTTCAGAAGTGATGGTGTATTTTCATGATGGAGAGCATCCGTAGATAATGCTTTGGTAAGCTCCTGCTTGATATTTCAAATTCATTTTGTTAATAGAACGTTCGTGGTTGTTATTACTAGTAATCATATCAACTTTGTGTAGATCTCATTCACAATTTTATGGAGTGCACGATATGCCAAGAATTCAAATACTAATGGCTTTGACTAAACCCAACCCAGAGAACTACATAAGTATAAAAGAAAACAGCGAATGTGGAAAGACAACATGCTGGAAGCCGTGTCTAGGAGTAGGTAGGGTGGTGGATGGGGGAGAGTACATGTGTGTAATAATATGCATGAAGTTGATCATTTAAATTAGTCGAGTAGGTAGGTAGCCACAACTATTTTGGAGTCTCGGAAGGTAGCCGGTCTAGATTCGCCTTACCTTCATCAATCCATTGCTTCTTCACTAGCTTCTCCTTGTCAAGGAGATATAAACGGTACACCAATTTTATCGTTCCCTCGCTGACACCGGCCACTGCACCAATTTCCCTCAACGACTTGGGTTTCCCAAGCAAATGGCAAGCGAAATATATTGCACCTCCTGCAATTGACACAGGACTCCTCCCATCCGCGATACCATGCTTCCGTGCGGCAATAATAATATCTGATGTGATGGACTGCACATTTGGAGGAAGGTCAAGATGATTGCAGTACCGGACAAGCAGGTTCTCGGGGCCAAGAGACGGTGAGAGAGCTGAGCTCTGGGAAGAGGCACCTGGGGTCAGGTTGAAGGCCTGTTCAAGGGCCTTGTAGCACTGCCCTAGTACCTTTTTCGAAACATGGGTGAGGTTACATATCTCGCGAAACGTCCTGGGCACATGAGCTTGCCGACAAGCGATGAATATGCAAGCTGCTATAACAGCGTCAAGAGGCTTTCCTCGTAGAAGTTTTTCCTCGTCTGAACGCTTGTACAGCTGCTTTGCAATGTCGCTGATTGTCTTGGGGAGAGAGAACTGGTCACACCAACTGGAGATGTCACGGAAGGCGGTGAGGAGATTCCGCTCAGCTCGCGAATTTTGGGAGCGTGAGGCAGCGCGCTGAAGCTCGCGCGATATCCCAGAGCCGCCGTCACGAAAACTGATGACTGTGTCTAGTTGCTCCATGCCTTCCATTAGTGGGTCTGAGGCAGCGCCGACACGAGATGGGTCATCTCCTTCGTCATTGGCAAATGTCTAAAGATGAAAACCAAGGTTACAGCAGCTTTATGGTAGAAAAGAAAAGAAAGGGCGGATCGATGGGGCGAAGAACTTACACGCCACTCGCTCCTTGTGTCCACGATACGGTCGCCCAATACCAACCCACAATTCCCGCAAACGAGGTCTCCACTACCAAACTCTTCGACGATGTTTGGATTGGGGTCTCTACACTCAGGGCATATCAAACGAACAGCCAGATCAGGGGAAAACGAGGGCGGAGAAAGGGCTTTCGTCTGCGGTGCAGCAAGGGGAAAAGGCTGCGAATAGGCCATTTGATAAAAGAGTGGTAGTGGACAGACCCGGGGCGAGAGCTCTTTCTCTGAGTTGTTGGTGTACTCCCAACTTCTACAAAGACATTGTGCAGTTGTTTATTAGCGAAAACATATTTCATTGGAAACCTACAGCAGTGCGTTCCAAGGAAGTCAAAGGCAAAGAAAAGACTAATGACAAAGCCGGGTGCAATACACAAGAACAAATAATAATCCAATTCCTTATATACTTATATACACAGAGCGTGAGCAAGCTTCGTCTACATAGAAGCTTTTAACCGTGGTAGGTCGAGAACCAAAAAGAAAAGAAAAAAAAGCAACTCCTACTACGACATAAGGGGTCTCGGACCATGTGGCATCGATGGAGAGCCACTTGCGCCATTCCTGAGCGGTGGGGGGATGTAGGACGCTCGGGGAGATGTGATGACCGTTTGATTTACGGGAGAGACTATCATAGCCAGTGATGGTGAAAGTGTTTGAACTGGCCGCATGGGGGCAACGGGTGGAGATAAAGGTACGGGCGGTATATTGCGCCGCTTGATTGTAGGTGCCGCGGAAGTGGATGGGTGAGCACGCGCCGCATCTTCAGCATTGATCGAGTCATCGGTGTGCTTGCGCTTCTTTGAAGCTGACATCAAAAGTATCGGCTGGGAACTATCACTCTGGCGTCGTTGTGTCGATGGGGGTCTAGCAGGAGTGGCCACAGTGCCCCAACGTGACCATGGAGGTGGAGGGGGTGAGTGGTTTACTGAGGGTAAGGGTAAGCTGATAGTGGTGGTCGCCGGATGGTGAGGTATTGTAGGGGATTGATGAGGGTAAAAGTCTCGTGGGGATGAGGCAGGGAGACGCGGGCTTTGGTGATGACTCGAGCTTGATCGGGGAGTCGATGCCGTGCTATGAGGCTGGCCTGGAACGAAACGAATGAGTTCTACGAAAAGTGTTTGCTCGTAGGGTGGAGGCATTTTCTTGTAGACGATGTCTTTGCTATATGTTTCCATCATTTCGTTTGTGTCAATATATACATCAGGATCTGTTTGCTCTTTCGGGGACAACATTGATCTTATTGGAAGTTGTAAATGCACATATTTACTCACCTGATGCTTTTACTCTGACGTTGGAGTATTGGTACGGCGTGCCCTTCCGCAAACAACAGAGAGGACAAGTGAAACGGGAACCACTGGATTCTCCAGGGTAAAACACGCAACCGGCATGGTACAGTTTGTTGCACGATTCGCATGGGACGGTGGGGTAATTGAGTAGATAAGGAGTGCGGCCTCTACAAATACAGCGGGTACCATCGGACCAGTCTTGATCCACATCTTGACCAAAGACGAAACGTGGGCGTCGTCGCTTCTTTACACGGGCGACTTGAGTACGACCACCGGCAAGGATGCGATGCAGTCCAGCTAAATCTAAGCCGAACGAGACATCTGGATTTGGCGAGACGGCAAATTGAATTTTGTAAAGCTTGCGCATGAAATGCCGGACCTGATGGATGTACTTCACATCCTGGTTAACGGGTTGTGAGGTGAATGTCAAAAATTGCCCAATCGTGACCGATAATCGGTCGAGGCGATGTACGATTGTTTCGAGCTGTCTCCAGTCTTCCGAATAATGCCTCGTAATTTCGGGAGCCTTGGTGAGAATGTTTGGAAGATAGCAAAAGTGCCAATTCCGTTCTTTGTGAATTGTACCGTTCCAGTGATGGTGATCGCAAAATGGGCAGGAACCACCATTTTTAGCACAGTCGCCGTGGAACCGGGCAAAGCAATGATCACATTGAACGGCATCCGACTGAGCACCTGGCGGAGGAGGACGGACCGGGGTATTGCATATGCATGTAAGATATTCATCGGCGGGTGGCGAATCATCGTCTGGGTTGGTACACGCAACGACGTCGTCAAACACGGCTTGGCCATGTGGTTGCTCGTGTTCATGACAGTACCAAGGCAGAGTCTTGACCCACTGTTCATGGAGCTTCACCTGTGTATTCAGTTTGTCGAAAATTGGGAGTGTGAACATGGTAAGATGGTCCTCAGCATAACTTTTCCACTGCCCAAAGGTTTCAAAAAGATCTTCCTTATCACACTGGTATCGATTTCTAAGGACGTGTTCGCATCTGGTTTCGAGGTCGAGTGCTATCTCGGCGGTATGTTTGAGATCTTTGACAGAAAGAATGCTGAAGTCCTTTTCCGCCCGATTAACCAAACGCATAACGTCAGACACCCTAGGTTTTTGAGCGTCAGGCTCGGGTTTAAGCCAAGCTCTCGCCTGTTTATCAAAATCTTTAGCTTTGGCCCTAGCTGCCATGAGGCGATCCAAAACGCCAGGATCCATGGGGATGGAAGGATCCAGGTCCGCGAAATCTTCCAGCTCCTCGATGGTTTTGACTGGTTGTGCCAATATATTTTGTGCGCGTTCTTCCCAGTTATTGCCAGCCCTTTGCCGGCTTTCCAACATTCGCAGATGCTTATTGTCCGGAGGGATATTACACATTCTGCAACGGGTGAGAAGTTGGCGAACTTCCTCAAGCGTCATTGACGTATCTTCATCTTCCAGCTTTTCCTCCAGGTCTTTGACTAGTTGCTCGCGATCGACAATCTTCTCAACCTCCACGAGTTCGTCAAGAACAACATTGATCGATGACCCATCCAGCAGAAGACGTTTGCACTCCTGAAGAAATTCTTCGCGGCTCTCACCGGCCGATTGGGACCTTAGGAGGGCGCTGGCTTTTTTCTTTGTTTCCTGAGCATGCTGGCCAAGGCTACGGAGGACGGCAATCTCTGGAGAGTCAAACCCAATATTCTCAACCTCTTGCAAAAGCTTGTAGAGGTCGTCCAGATTGCGATCTGGCCGCTCCCCCGGGTCGTCTGTTACACCGGAGGGTTCACTCAACGAGGGTCGCCCGCGGGATTTTCGAGAACGTTTCCGACTTTGTTTTCGTATGGTAAAAGTGTTCGCTGCATCTACCCATTCGTTGGCTTTGTTGACACATTTGCGTAGAGTGTATAGTTCAGCAAGTGGGTAGTTGATACGATCTCCTTCAGCAAGTAAAGCCCGGAGAGAACGGAGAGGGGGTCGAGAACTTTCGACGAGCAGCTTATTGAGCTTCGCACGCCAAGTCGATGGCATAGCGGAGCGTTCTGTAAACTTGGCCTGGGTGTCAAGGAGTTCTTCATCAGAGAACCGTTTACGTAACGTTAGTTTGTGATTTAGGCGGTCTTCGCAAAGTAATCCGGCATGATCGACGCAAGCAACGTTATTGGTGCACTGACACTTGACGAAGGAAAGATAGCAAAAGGCTTTGCAAATCGTACACTGATATTGATCGTCAGGGCGATCCTCCTCCTCAAGAACTTCCAGTAACCCCATGCTTCGTGACTTTGCGCGGTTGCGGATTTCTCTGTCTGTCATCTCCTTGAGGCTCTCGTGCAGCCTGCAACACATTTAGCAAGCCTAAGGTAATAAAAGGGGAAAAGAGAGGCTAACCAGGTAGCGGTTTTAATAGATTGTGATTGTTGGGTTATAGTGATCAAGAGCTCGTCGTGGGAGAAAACAGGTAATTTTCGGTGTTCTCTATATCTTTGGACGCATTCACGGCCATAAGGTAACCAGTCAGGTAGAGCAAAATTGACGGCTTCATTAAAATTGAGCTAGCAGGGAAGAATAAGCACAGAAAACATTAGGAATGTGGCATTACATACGCCATGATTGAAACCTGCATGATAGGCCTTCGGGAACGTGATAACGAATTCGCCTGCTCGCTGGTTACAAGCATACACCCGTACGCCGGCATCAATAACCCTCTTGGGGTTCATAAGCGTGACGAGTTGAAAAAGGAGGTCTGGTTGCGCCTCAAAAAGGTCGGGGGCTTCACATTTAATGGCAGACTCAAATTTTTCCGCATCATCGCCAGGTATACCGTACCATGTTTTAGTTTCACCCCAATGCACTTAAAAAGGATGAGAAAGGAAGGTTTGCTTTGGTCGTCGGTCACTTACTATAGTTGATACTGTATGTATAGTGATCCTGCGCCGCAACGCAGTATCAGAGACGTGAATTCCGAAAGCCAGATGAACGCACCTCGTTATGCCAGCAGAATGTAGAAAACATCATGCCCACATATGTCCACGGAACAGTCATACCGGATATATCAGATTTTATGAAACGAAGTAGGGAATCAGACTCGATTGGTATGTTATTGAGATTCCATGGATCTTTGGAATAAGGGTCTAATGGATTTGTCTCCATAGTGGGCAT
>CEMU01568449.1:48744-106862 GCA_900068965.1 Calocybe gambosa
CAAGTCTTTTTTGCGTTGGGACTGTCATATCTAGGCAAGATACCCTCTCGCGTTACCTTGAGTTTATCAACATGTTACGCCCTATTAGCTACGAAATATTTTACTTCTTCTACCCATCAGCTGCCTACTCCCTTGGCTGCCACTCCCCCTCTCAAGTTCCTTACTGTCCCGCCCACCACAGACCATACGGCTACCGTTATAATCTCCCATGTGAATTTGACATCTCAATCAAGGCTGCCACTAAGCGTTCACAGTGAAATAGGGCCTCGGTGACTCAGGTCATGGTTGGAAACCAGTAGTAGATCTCTTCCAAAACGACCCCGCTCTCGCGCACATAAAATGGGTTCTTCCTCATGCGTGAGTCATTCAGCGTGAATGAAAATTGCCGCCTCTTTATTCCTGTCCTCTAGTCCAATACGAAAAGTCACGGCAAATGGAGACACAGAAATGCCCGCATGGTATGTCCTACATAACAGCGTCCGCGCACGGATAATCAACCATATATTATCTCAGGTATAATGTTATTGCTTTCGGTTTCAAGTCCCCTGAAGACGAGGCTGGCATGCTAGAGTCAAGATCGGCCATTGAACAGCTGATAACAGCCGAGATCGATTCAGGTTTAGATCCTAGTCGCATCGTTTTGTTTGGCTTTAGCCAAGGTGCAGCAATGTCTGCTCTTACTGGCTTGACAAGCAAGAGAAAGCTCGCTGGCATTGGCGTCCTGAGCGGTTGGCTACCCTTGCAGGCCAAGTTCAAGTCGGTATGTTGGTGATGAACTCGTCTTAAGCACGTATTAAATTTGTCATAGATGGCATCGTCACACGTATCCACCGTTCCTGTATTCTGGGCCCATGGCGGACGTGATCCTATTGTAAAAGCTGAACACAGCAAATCGTCAAAAGAGTTCCTCTTACAGGAGCTTGGCATTCCCCAGGCTACTCAAAGTGAGGTGAATGGCCTCACGTACCATTTTTACGAGGACATGAATCACTCTACTAACATGGATGAGCTGAGTAAATTGAAAACGTGGATTGGGAAGGTCTTGCCAGGCGATGGTGTCCTTTAGAAAACTCTGGTTCTCCCGTCTGTATTATTGTGGCACTCCTTGTTCTCCTAAGGTATATCATGATATTTTCCATATCTTCAAGGTATATACTCTCATTTAGTGCGCTCGACACCAGTCCTTACACCACGTCCTATCGAATTTTCCCTCTCAATCTTTTCGTCTTCCATAGAGCAATAAACTTCTTTAAAGAAGGCAGTGAAACCGTGCACCGCAATACGCACAAAGTGTTGTGTAGTTTCTTTTTGAAGTCTACATTAGATCACCATGATAATAGAGTTCTGCAATGCTGTGCTGGAAAGTGTACCGTGGGACATTATGATTTTGAAAAATAGTTACACGCCTGCCATCATACTTTTCGAGGTGCAACATCAAGTACCATGTCTGAAGCGGCGCCACCCACGGCGGTTCCCGTCGCGGCAGCAGCAGAGCGAGGAGAACAGTCGACACTGAAGAAATTTTTTGGGATAGCCCAGGTAGGTGCTTCCCGATATTGGGAGGCGTGTCTAATGATATGCGTCGTTGGTAGCAAATCTTCATTATGTGGGCTATCTCAAACTTAGGCAAGTGTTGCTTTTTGTGGTCCTTATTTAACTAACAGCAACTAGCTACGAGATTCTTTACCTCCTCCCCTACCAATCAGCCTCCCGCTCCCTCAGCTGCAAAGCCTGGAGAGTCCAGTGTACCTGCTGTGGACCCATTTAAACTACCACCAGTTCATGCACAACCCGCATGGACACTTGGTCAAGCTTTAGACATGTATGTATACCTGTCTACGGCTCCGTACGGTCAGGCGTTCTCCACTTCGAACTGGCGGAGGCAACATGACAAGGACTTACCCAAGTTCACTTGGAAAAATTTGACACTTGGAGACTATAATGCCGCTTATAAAGCTGAATTTGATGTAAAGTTTCCGGAGGTGAGTGAAAATCTGTAAGCCTTACATCCTTGTCAACTAAACATGGTTTCCCTATAATCAGAGCGTCCGTCAAAATGGATCTTTGTGGATGGACATTTTTCTTACCAAAGACAGTGCTAGCCCTGATCCTTATAATGCGGCATTTGATCCTGAAAACATCCACCATGTTCGAAAGCGTAGGTCTTTGCTAAAATAGCTGGGGCCAATCTTATGTTCCCGTCAGTCTTGACCCCCTACCTCCCACGACCCAAAGTACGGAAAGAGAAAAAGCTTTTGGGTAGTACAGGAGTTGAGCAGGAATTAGAAGAGCATGAACAGGTAACGTATATGTAAATCACTATCTATCAACTCCGCTGATATATCTCCAGGCCGATGTCATTCTACCCCATTGGCAGAGGGTATGTATTTGATGATACCTATTACAACCTGTGTAACTCAACACAAAATCTTAGAATATTACCCTGGCTTTGATTTCGGACGGGGTAAAGATCCCCTATAATTCATTGCCTCCACCTGTTTTGGAACGTTCGTATCGGTGTTTCAGCTCGTCTCCGTGATTTTGGCTGACTGTTCCCAAGATGTCCATCTGGTTCCTGACCAGAGAGACGATACTGGAGCTATAGGTTTTTACAAACCTATAGTATTCTCAAATGAATTTTGGCATCTGCGCGAACACTACATCGAGATAAATACAACAACGACATCACTTCCAATGCAGATCGTCTTCCAGCCCATGTCTTATTTCAAGTTTCAGCTATTTGCAACTATGACAAGTGGTTTCAATGAGGCTGCGAAGCAGCAAGGTGCAGGCGCAGGCGCAGAACTAGATGAGGTCAAGCGCATGCTACTGGAAACCAATCCTTGGTTCCTTGGGCTGACTGGTCTTGTCAGTATTCTGCACGTTCTGTGAGTGATTCAATATTGGCAGTGCAAGGCAAATTTATTCCTTCCGATCAGGTTTGAGATGCTTGCATTCAAGTCGGATGTTTCCCACTGGCGCCAGAAGAAAGAGATGGTCGGCGTTTCGTTGAGGTGAGGATCTTGACACGCTAGGGATTCTCAGTTACTCACTAAATCAATCTACTTGTAGGACGGTAGGTTGTTTGAAACTGTTCAGACATTTTAGAGTAACTCACTATACAACAGATTATTACCAATGTCTTCGTGCAGATTATTGTCCTTCTCTACCTTATTGATAACAACGAGAACACCAGCTGGGTGATCCTATTCGGATCAGGCACCGGTGTTCTTATAGAGGCCTGGAAGGTATTCCATTTTAAAGTTTATCTCCATGTGCATCCATATCTCATCATGAAATCAGATAACAAAGGCTGTAGACATCAACGTAATACCTGCCCCGGCTGGCTCTCCGTTACCATATAAGCTCGATGTCAGAGGTGCCTTGGATTGTTTCCTGAATGTTCGTTGATATCTGATGGGTATATTCAGATAAGCATGTACTTAGCGAGGATGAGAAGAAAACGCAAGAGTAAGTCTGCTGTCCATGTATGACCTCAAGCCTTGTTGGATTGGACTAAATGTATATCATCTCAGATATGACAAACTGGCCTTTCGATACGTTTCTTATGTCGCCATTCCACTTCTCGTGGGATATACCGGATATTCGTTACTTTACAATACCCACAAGGGGTGGTACAGTTTCATCATTTCAACGCTCACCTCTTTCGTATACATGTTTGGATTCGTGAGTATCACCGCCGTAGGACGTTTCAACTTTGGAATTGATGAGAGATGTCCCTCATAGGCCCAACTTGTCCCACAGCTGATCATCAATTACAAGCTGAAGGTGAGGCGGATATCGCCAAACTGCACCCGTCGCTGCTCATTGTTTGACTTAGAGTGTGGCGCATATGCCCATGAAGGCGATGATATATAAGACGCTTTCCACAGTTGTCGACGATTTTTTCGCGTGCGTTTTTTCCCCGTTTGATGCGCCCGTGACGGTTTCTTGAACCCATTACCTCGGTAGGTTTTGCATCAAGATGCCGTTTTTGCATCGCTTAGCTGCCTTCCGGTATTTTCGTCCCAGCCAACTACTCGGTTAAGCGCCGACTAACACTTGTCAATTTGAAACAGCGACGATGTTGTATTTCTTATATTCTTGTATCAGGTATGTGGCTGTGTGATACTGATACCCATGTCTTCCATTGACCCCGATGACAAATATAGCGCTGGATCTATCGGGTTGATCCTAAGCGAGTCAATGAGTATGGGCAAGTCATGGCAGAAGATGTAGCCAGACTTGAGGAAAAGGAGACCAAGAAGACGCAGTAGGGTGTCGACCCTAGGAGGATTTGGTTGCACGTTGAGTTGGACGGAGGACAGATGATTAACTCAGGTCAAGGGGACGGCTGTGTCCGTCCGTTCCTGTACACACGGATATATGGTTACATACTCCACCGTCGCGGGGTGAATGTGTAGTTTGTGAGAATATAGTAGCATTCTTATCCCGGCAACTACGTGGCAAAGTGGATGACGTTTAGTGTGGGTCATGAATGTCATTCAGCTCAGCGAGTGAGGTGAGCAATAAAGGTCTGTATAGCCCATGTACAGGCGTCCAATACTGCGGAAATGATACAAATTTTTTATTTGAACGGTTGGTTGAGGGGTACAATAGCCGGAACAGGACTGACATGACATGGTGAACTATATTGAGCCTTTTGTGATTTCAACCTACTTGTGTCCCGGTATCCGACTCGGAACCGTCCTCCCGTTCTCCCTCTCATCTGCACTATACTGCACCTAAATTACAGCCTGCCTTTTCATGGCAGGCCCTAACAATGGTGCTCTCGAGGCCCAATATACTTGCAAATGCCTCAACATCCGCATTTTACCCATATCACCGCATTCGTCAACTCCAGATATACCTCGAGAACCCGATTTCACCCAAGTCTTCGTTGGCGAGGAAGGAATAACTATCGTACGTGATAGATCTTCAATTGTCCATTTTACTTATATACAATATAATTTTTTAGGCTCATCCTCCACTTACAGTGAGGACGCGAACGAGAGGAGTACCTTTGGCTGCTTCATCTCGATTCTCCCGATACACCACTGTAACCTGCCTATCGTGCGATTCGTTGGTTTATCGCGTTCATCAAATTTACTCGACGGATGTAGAAGGAAAGGACGGTCCTGTCCTTCCTACCGAGAGTTGGGTCGAACGTGACATATTAAACAGTTTGAATGGCTGGATTGAAGTACACAGAGATTGCTTGGTGAGTACACACACCAGCTTTTGTTTCTTCGCATTACCTTGCGCGTTTTTTTTTTCCACTGTACACAAAAAAGCTAACATTGTTGCACTGAACAGACTAGTGATGACATTGAACAAGCAAAGTCATCGATGTCCTACTCAAGCTCTTTTGGGCTTTTACTGCCAGCACTATCTCCCTCGACGGCTTTGGGATCATTTGTTGAAAGGCCGCCATCACCCTCCTCAATCTCATCTCCACCACCTCCTCCGAAATTCTTTTCCGATATTCAGCCTGTCTTTCTCCCACCCCCTTATACACCATCCCATCCGGTTTTCGAATATCTTGCATCATTTGCTGCGAAGGAGTCTCAGGCTATCCGAGATTCGGCTGAGAATTTTATGACCGAGCAGATGAGGCTTAAGTCCGCGGAAATTCAGCGCACCGACGACCACCTCAGGAGGAGGGTAAACGCTTTATGGAAAGTGTTCAAAGATAATCTTGGCCATGTCCAACCTGAAAAAGTCCAGACATCTCCAAGGAGACCCTCTTCAGGATCCAGAGAAAGGCTTAGGACTAATGGCTACCGACCGTCGCCACCTGCACCACCAAATGCCATCCGTGATTTTAATCCAACCCGTGAAGTTCGTGGCAGATCCTTTTCTCCACCTGCGCCTCGTGTTTCAGCTCTATCACAATCTCTTGCCTCTTCATCCTTTCATCATCGAAAAGCAAGGACGACCGCCATTTCACCTCCTCCCGCTGGGGATCGTTCGCCTTCCCATGATTCGTCACATTCAGACTCTTACACCCTGGGTTCTTCTACTATCGTTGTTCCAAACTCCGTAGATGCAACAAATATTTTGAAAATGCGGCGCAATATTGGCGAAGGCATCGACACGGCCACCAGTTATCGGTATTTTTTGACTCTCGAAGACGACATGGCCCGCTTAAGAGGGCGTCGAGCGTCAGACCAAAGCAGACCTATACCCGATCAGATTCAGCCAAACAGTTCTCACCCTACTGACGGTAAGAACTCTGGTAATGATATGACGGCGAAGCAGCCCTCGGGATCACAAATTAATGCTGAGAAGTCTCCGACCAAATCAGACGGTCAACCTCAGGAAGGCCAAGTTTCTCCATCACGTGGTCGAGAGAAGTCGAAAGGAAACCGAAAGGTAACATTCAATGTTAATCCCGCAGTGGTTACCATCAAGAGGGAGGTAAACGCCGAGAAGGAGGAAGAAGAGGCTTTGGCCGACCAGGAGGACAAAGGTATGCAATTATTAATCCGCACTGGTTACTTCCACTTATCTGGTAACCAGACTTGATTTTCGACCTTGAAGATCTTGAAGCTGATGGATCTGGCTCGCCTGGTCCTTCACAGTCAGTCCTTCTACTAGTCGAACAGCCCAGTGCTCCAGCTCGACCACGGAAACACCGACCAAGAGATGTCGACAATCTGGCAACTGCTTTCGCTGGTTTACGACCCGCTTCTCTCCCAGCCCCATCGCACATTCGCCCACCTCGAAGCCAACACGGATCAGATTTATCCTCGCCATCCATGATCTTATCACTCCCAAGACCAACCCCTTCCTCAAAGACAGAGGGTCATGGTTCTGGCGCCAGTGAAGGCTCATCCGGTTTACGATCTCAAGAAACGCTGAATGGCAATGCTAATTCAGATTCTCGGGAAACCTATCGGATAGCTGCAGATGCCCCAAACAATTCTGGCCAAGAGCCAGGCAAGAGGGCTTCGCGGCTATTTGTACAGGAGAGCACGATCATGGAAGAAGGTGAAGACGATGGTGGTGAAACTGATGCATCTGGATTTGCCGTACCTCAATTGGTACCCCGGCGTCTAGCGCGAGAAAGCTCAGGTAACGAAGGCCTTGACTGTGATGGTACATCATGCTCATTGCTATTTTCAGATATGTTTGTGGGTTCGTTAGCAATTCCCATTAAGCAAGGCAAACAGAAGGAAACACTTTCCCTGGCATCGTATCAACCTAGGACACTTGCCGCTCAGTCAACCCAAACTAGGTCTACTTCGCCGACGGCGCACAAGCAACAGTCGTCACAAGCCATCCGGAAGTCCATGTATGCTGAGCGTGATCGATCTCGCTCGTTAGACCCTGGTCCTCTGGATTTCCAAGCAGATGATGACGATGAAGAACAGGATGAAGATGGCGTTGAAGCGGATGAAACACAGGTAGACACTTCATCTGCAGGAGGTCGTGGTCGAAAAGCTGCGTTGAAAATACTCAAGGCACGCAGTGAGGTACCGGAGGCGGGAATGTGGCGTAGCTTGGCCTCGTAAGAGCTGGTCCTTTTGCGAGCCACTGATCCTTTATCGAACCATCTCGAAGTAGCGGATCTCTTTTCCCTGCATTTCCTAATAGGTTGGCTTTTCTTTACTTGGTACATCTTTTGCTATTGCTTTAATCTTGTACATGTTGTCTCTTAACTCTGGCGTTTGACACTCAAGGACTTATTGTGGTTACCCCACATAATATGTAACAACTCCATTTACATACCTGCTACTAATGCCGTTATCATCTAAACTGATTGCGGTTTAATGAAACGAAATCTATTCGAGTAGTTCGTGCTTTCTATACACAAACAGATCAATAATATATTTGGGGAAATGAGTATCGATGCAAGTGGGCGATCATATGCTGTAGCCCTTTTTTGAGTTGGTTACTCTACGTTATCGTTATCTGCTGAGCTGCCCAGACGAGACATTGAAGGCTCGAGTTTGGATTCATCCTTTGCACACACCTCACCTACCTGCATTTTCAGCTCCTCGGGTGTCAACTCCTTACCCTCCTCCTCGCAACGCGGACACGCACATGGAAACCGCCAGCCCCGCGAGAGCTCGACGCGGCGCCTGCGTCTACAGGCCGCAACCGTTTCTCCGGCGTGTATCGCGACATCGACATATGCTATAGTGAGCTCTTCACCTTTCTTCATATCACGATTGGCGATAAGGTGGAGCTCAGTGGTGCCAGAGCTAAAGGAGGGGCGCGCAGACGGCGAGCAGGAATGTGCTAGATATGACGAGAGTATATAGAAAGCACTGCCAACTTGGCGAGAGGTACCATAGGGGGTACGAGTCCTCTCGACATCTTTTGGGACGGTTGTTGGCTCCGGCTAAGGACACGGGGTCAACGAAGAATGCTAGGAGAAAAAGAGTGACCAACCTTGTCGTCCCGTCCGCCATTAAAGCAGACACCAAATGCATTGTAAACCATCTTGCCTACGAGCAGTGCATGCCTTTCATCAGTCACAAATTTTTCTAGGCCAGGAAGCGCGCTTCGCAAGACGTCCACCAAAAGAGTTAATCCTTCCGCAGACGGTTTTACTTCTGTATACCTCAATCGCTCCAAGTGATCAGCCAACAGGTATTCGCCACCTTCTGCATCAATGAAATCAACATTGTCTTTCGCCTTACCGCCCCCCATCTTGAGCGTTTCGAACGCCACTTGGCGTGCAATGAACCGGGCAACGAGGAAGGGAGCTGCACGGTCCTCTTTCCTGATGTAGGTGACAAACTTCTCCTGAGCCTTGCCGCGCGTCTCTACATCATTTGAAGAAAGAGCTGGTGTTATGTCTTCGGGCAAAACAGGCTCCCGAGTAAAGAGGAGGTTGTGGGATTGAGATCGGTTGGCGACGAGGCAAGGCTTTGAGCAGAATGTGGAATCAATGGGATTAGCGTCCTCTGGGAGTTTTATAGACATGGGTTCCTCGATTGAGCGGAAGCAGTGAGCGCAATGTTTTCCTGACCCCTGAAGGTCGACATCAAGAACTGCAACGACAGGCTTTTCCTATATTCAAGGCTTTAGACGTAGGAACAAAATTTCACAGTAAAAACGGAACCTTGTATATGACCTCACCAGCTGAAACATCCTTATCAAGAACAACCACTTTGCGTTCGCCCCGAGTTTCAATCCTAACATTGGCTGACTTGGGTGGGAATGCCTCATAGTATCCTACATGACGTGTCTCAGCAATAGACCCCATTTGTTAATCTTGTTGGCTCACCGTCAACTCGAGCTTTCACCTGAACAGTTTCGTGTATGGCAAAGAAAGCAAAAATATATTAGAACACATTGAGGAATTCAGAGTGTGTAGATGGAGTGAAAATACGAGCAGAAATAACATTCGATCTCCACAACTGAAGGCCGATTCATCCTCATGATACCCATCCAAAATACCTAGCCAGTGGCGAGGCGCCATATTTTATGATATAGAGGGCCCCGGATCAGTGACCTTATCCCACTCCTGAGAGGAAGCCTCTGATGGTGGCCCACCACTGGTGGGACTCCTTCCTCCTTCCTCATCTGGGAGGCCCTGGCCACTACGAGTCGCAGGAGAATCATGAGGTGGACTTACGTCGAGGTTGGTCATTTCTATCACCAACTGGAACGTGTCCACTTAGTAAACGCCAAGCATTAGGTAGAAGGCGACACACTTTGAAAATGGGTTCAGGCACAGTCTTTTGATATATGACAATGAGCTCCACAGGTGAAGGGTAGACACGGAGCGCTCGGTAGAACGCTATGGCAGCGGGCAAATGATAGTCAGGACCTAAAGAGGTAGGAGGTTTAGGTGATGAACATGGTCTGTGGAACACAAGAAAGTACCTTTTAGAGACAGCTGTTCACCCATCGAGACCTGGCCCATAAAGTAAGTCTCTTTTTCTTCGGGTGACTGTGGTGTTTCCTCTTTTCTGATTTGTTCAAGTGCGGCTTGTAGCGAAGCCGTAGAAGCCTCATTGGATGATGATAGAGCCTCCCTTGATTGCGCAAGTGATTTATCTACGCGCTTCTTGTCCTTGCCTAATGAACAAGTCAGCTGGGGTGCTGATACAATGACCAGGAAAAGAACTTGCGAAGCTTTTTGCGAAATTCTACATCATTCCGGCGCTTGTAGTCAAAATAGATGGCATATCCAGCCAGACCCGCAATTAGTGTGACGCCCGCTACGGTGAATATGCGAGATGCACGCGTGTCCATGGTGGGTACAGCACTAGTACAGGCTGAGGTAAATGGCAAACTTTTTCGTCATGAACCTGCGCTTACATAAGATTTGCCCCACAAGCTCGATATTCGTGTACGGTTATTACAGTACGTTGATGATAACAGTTGTAAACTGATAAAAAGTTGAATTTATTCTCTTTATACTATGAAAACGCGATAATGAGGCGGCCAGCGGGACTTGAGTATGATGCTAGCTGCTGTAGCCAGGAGCGCGTGCCAGCATTGATTTGTTAGAAAAGTACCCACGACCCTTGTTGACTGTGTATTATATCTCTGCTCGCCGTGTACTCTCTCCGCTGGCAATGAACGGCGAGGCCAGCCGAAAAAGCCAACCCACGTCCCTCCTTTCTTCGTTAACGACAACTGTAAACCATTCCGGTGCTGGCTCCACCATTTCCACTACTCAACTATCCACGGATTCTTCGACAGCATCACACCAGTCCAGCAGCGAAGATCTAGGCTTGAGCGACTCCAAATCATCCGCATATGAACATACCGAATCGAGTGACACGAATGAGGGTTCTAGTCCGGAGGCCAGTTCGGGTGAAGTGCCAACAGGTGACAAAGACATGGAGCAGGACCTTGCGGTGATAGACGAACGTCTATCGTTGGAATCGATGAAAGAAGAGGGGGAGGTGTCCATCAACCAGCAGATAGAACTGTTAGAGCACACGCCTGACGTTGGTGATGACGGGTTGGAGTTGTCCCCTAGCGAGTTGAAGCGTGTCAAGGTGTGTACATCAAACTTTCTTTCCGCCCCACCCCCTCGATAAATATTCAAACTCTATAGGTATACCAGCTCATAGGCTCTCGGTGGATTGATCAGGGCACGGCTTTCTGTTTTGGTGAATTCGAAGAGGAAACTGGCAAGGCACTTTTAGTCGCGCGTTCTGAAAGAAATCGCGAAGATACCATCCTATCCACTGTCATTCGATCTAATGACGTCTATCAAAGGCAGCAAGGTTTTTGACTTTTGCTTGCTGAGCATGAACTTTGAAGTAACAATCGACGACAGACACGCTCATCGTTTGGACCGAACCTGACGGCGTCGACTATGCTCTTAGCTTTCAGGATCCCGAAGGCTGCGCAGAAGTTTGGAGCTTCATCTCTGACGTACAGCGGCACATGAATGGGAGTGGTGCGTCTTACGTCGTCAATAACGAACAGCCTGTTTTTAACTCTTGATTTAGACGATTCTTCATTACAATTTGGGCTGGAAGCTTCAGTTACGACGGAAGGAATCATCCGCTCTGGTTACCTTCCGCGACCAGAACTAGGCATTATTGGCGAGATAGAGAGGGCCATCAAGACACTAACGCGGACGCAGAGTTATAAAGAACGGATATGCGAGTTTATCCAACGAGGTGTGAGTACTCGATTGATTTTACTTCTACCTCCAACTTTGCCCCCATGTTTCCTTGTTAGACTACGCATGTATCCGAATACATATAACTGATAGCATTATATCTTTCTTTAATCCGATTTTGCCAGGGGTACATCAAGTCAATGATTGAGGTGATGAACACAGCCGAGGACTTGGAGAGTTTGGAGAACTTACACGCACTGTGTAGTATGATGCAGACCATATGTGGGTCATGAAAAAAAAATTTGACCGCAATGCCGCATAAATGACGGACTTTCCATAGTAATGCTTAATGACCACACGATGTATGAGCATATTCTCGCGGATGACTTGTTCTTTGGCGTCGTCGGAATGCTAGAGTGTACGTCTTTTCTAGAAATGGGCGGTCTGGACCACTTACACCTCGACAGACGATCCTGACTTTCCTAACCACAAGGCCAATTACCGTGAATTCCTACATCAAACATCTCACTTTCATCAGCCCATCCCAATACAAGATCCAAGCATCGAACGTAAAATCCATCACACATATCGCTTACAGTTTCTCAAGGATGTTGTACTTGCTCGTGCCCTTGATGATTCGACATTCAACGTCCTTAATTCCTGTATCATATTTAACCAGATCGATATCATTTCGCATGTTCAGTCGGATCCTTCGTTTCTCGTTGAAATTGTGAAGCTATTTGTCGACGAGTCCATGCTAAATGGCCCAGCGGCACCCGCAAACGCTGTAAATAGCGTCTCGGCGAAGAGGACACCGATTCTAGGCCAGCCACAGCTCCCCATCGTAATAGGTCTTGGAGACAGTAACTCACCCTCTGACAAAAACAGCGACCTCGTTGCAATGGACGTAGATCATAAGCCATCGAGTCCCAAACTGGCCAATGGTAGTGCATCCCCTCAGATCAATGGCCGACCCATCCCATCGCCTTCGCTTCCACCTGCAACACGATCTGGCCAGCAGTATGGTTATGCCCCTCCAGACGACCTCTCCGAGGAGGAGATCGCACACCGGAGAGAGGTGATTCTACTGGTGCAGCAACTATGTGTCATGGGTAAAAATGTGCAGCTGGCTGCCCGGATAGCGCTTTTTCGAACCCTCGTCGATCGTGGTATTCTCTTTGCCGTACAGTGGGCGATGAGTCTTCCAGAACGTGAAGAGCTGAATAAACCAATGATCAGTGCCGGCGGCGAAATCCTTGGTGCACTGCTAGACCACGACCTGAATGGCGTACGTGGACACGTGCTAAAGCAAGTGTTGGCTATCGAAAAGGAACGAGCGCTGGGTAAAAAGGGTGCTGATAGAGCAGAAACGATTTTGGAGATGGCATGTAGGCTCATGGCACAAAGCAGAGAACTGGCAGTACAATCTCTAACTGGTGACGCGTTGAAAGTTTGGATGGACATTCCAATGGCAGAGCCACCTACGACGGCAGCAACTGGAACAGAGGCTTCCCCGGTAAGCCCTACCTTCCTCTGCCGGCACTGCGAGATCTAATACACTCCAAACAAAAACAGGCTCTTGCCGCTTTAAATAAGGGGCCGCCACGAAAAGATGACGTCGGAACCGAACGCTATATGGACTATTTCTATAAGGACTGCATACCGATTTTGTTTAAGCCATTTCATGACCTATCTGAGTGGCGGAATGCTAAGGGTGAGTAAAGGTTTCACAAAGTTTGTACACGATACTCAATCTTGCATAAATAGAACCTGTCCTACCGCTCACTGCAGGAGAGACCAACCGCTACACTTACCTATGCGACCTTCTGTATAACTTTGTTCTGCAACACCACTTCCGCATTCACTTCTACACGATGTCCAATAATGTAATGGTCCGGGTTGCCAGCCTGTTCAAAGCACGGGACAAACATTTACGGCATGGTCAGCACAATCTCACGAGTGTCTGCCAGTCAATTTGATAAGGATTTTTAGCCGCCTTCCGGATATTCCGGCCTCTCCTCAAGCAGAATAACCAAAACACGCACATGTTGATTATGAAACACGACATCCTCAAACCCATTCTCGATCTAACAATACAAGAATCACGACGTGACAACCTTCTGAGCTGCTCCTGTCAGGAGTATTTCGACACAATCCGCAAAGTTCGTAGATGCTAACTGCAATGTGGTACGAATACCAAAAATTCTCACTATCTTGCATTAGGAACAAATAACGGAGCTTGGGAAGTTCTGTATGACAAAGCATGAGGCTGAGCTTCGGACGCTGGCACAGAGTCTACTCGGTGGGCAACGATTTGAGCAATTTATCGCCTGGTGTCAGTGGGAGATACTACAAGAAAATAAAGAGCCAGCACCTCAGGATCTAAAACCAGAGAAGTATGTCGATAACATATACCACCATCATGACCATACCATGACTAGTGACCCGCACAGGCTCTCTGACACTCGTGGATGGCCACAAGGTCGACTAGACACGTCGGAAGAAGACTACTTCAACGCCGAGGACGATGACGATGACCTCCTTCCAGTCATCGGTCAGTCGTGGCCCAGAATCGCCACGATTGGCACACCAATATCGAATAACTTGGTAAAACGAAGGCGCCGAATTTCAATAGGAAGCAGCCCGAAAGGATATAGACCGCCACTGCGAACACCAGTGCTGGGGTCTCTAGTAGACTATGGAGAAGACGAGGAAGAGGAAGAGGATCACAATTCTTTAGTAAAGAGGCATGCGCCTCAAAACCAACAAGGCACATCACGATCGATGTCACCAGACGTACCGCCTGCTAGTCCAAAGTTATCACATCGTCAAGTCACCAGAACCCCGCCCGGGCCACCACCCAAGCGGATAAGCGAAGATGACGAGGAGGACAATCTATTAGAGGCCCTCGCTCGACCTAGATCGCGACCCCAGTCACCAGCACCAGGTATGATGGCATCAAAACAGTCTCTAAGAACCAGCGAGAAACGGCGGCGGGATGACGATGATGACGAGATGATAGAACGAATCAGCAGGGTCAAAAAGTCCGACCTGGGCAACCAGAAAGATAAGTTCAGTTTTGGAAACTTCGGTCGAACAAAAGCTGGAGACGATCCACCGAAGAAGCTCAAGGTCAAACTCGGTGTGTCAGGGCTTCCAGTAGCGTCAACGCCGTCAACGCATGTGCCCTCAGAACCTAGTGCAAAGGATGGAGATACAGGGTAGCATTTGGATTGGAGGTTGCTCTTTATATACTTGCCTCTGTTTAACTACGCGCCCTACGACGCTCTGTATTGACGTATCAACTTACCGTCTAGCTCGCTTAGATTTGACGGTCTCACGCTCTTGGTACAAAACAAAGTTAGCTTGATATTTGCACTACTACTACAGAAGTGGTGCCTTTATTTCAGGCATTGGCTATCAGAGTATCAATTTTCTCAGTGCCCCGAAGTTCGGTGTCCCAAAGCCAGTCACTAAAAAAAATCCTGTTCAATAAGGGACTAAAGTTGACACAGAAAGCGCTCACCTGGATCCCAACCTTTGGTACACTGTCAAGATTTTGGTCAGTAGGACATCAAGGTTCACCGATGGAAAGACCAACATTGAATCCAGTTGTACCACAGCCGGAATTATGGCCTATGGTGATGTCATTAAAGCCAACATGGGCTTTCTTGTAGATTAAAGGGTTCAAGAAACCCAAAGGAGGCTGCTTGTGAGATAAGCGAACATCGTTCAGAAGGGCGACAATTCCAGCAAATGTAGGAGAAGATGCAGAAGTTCCTCCGATGCTTCTAGGGACGCCAGCTAGCCAGATACGGAAACGATCTCCTTGTGCTGCGACATCGGGAATTCCCTACAGGCTTGTTAACCCTTGATTTTAGTGCGCTCAGATAAACGTCACACACCCTTCCATTGCTATAAAGAGTCTCAGATCCAAGCTCCGAGTGTCAATTTTTTTTAGAAAACTAACCGATTGAAAAGACCTTTGTAAATGCCTTGAGGAAGAGCATCTAGGAAAGCGCCCACAGCCTTATCTTGATAGTGGGGACGATCAAACTGTAGAAATTATCAGGGGCTAGCATTGCTGGGATCAACCATAAGCGTACGTAGTCGCTGAAGCCTCCACCAGAGAAGAAACGGGATACAGCAACCTCGGGGTTGATATTCTGAGTCCCACCAACAGAGGTAACACTAGAATTTCGGTTAATACGAATTAAGAAAAGTCTCGACACTGAGGGGTAGTTACAATGGGCAGCTAAAGGATCATCGGTTTAGCATATACAGAAGCATAAACGTTTTTTCGAAAACTCACGACGCTGGGAACAACGGAATGAAACGAGTCCTATTCTGGCCATCATTGGTGAAGCAAGTTTGGGTGGCAGGATTGGGATCATTGTCTCCGACACCACCGTCCCCTGAGGAAAACATTAAAGAAACCCCTCGAGCACCTTCGTAATGAATGAACGATGACACATAATTCTACGGGGATCATGCGCTGGCTTACCGAGCTTGGCAAATTCGCCGCAGACACGTTTGGCGTAATCTTTCGGTACTAAGGCACAGAGGATAAACTAACTGTGATGTTCTTATGAAACGACGCGTACCAGTTTGCTCATCATCACCATAACTAGTGGAAATGGACAGGGGTACCTCTTTTTGCTTGGTGACAAAATTAAGCCAGTCCAGATAAGGTCTGAAAGTAACCGCTGTAAGTCACTAAGATTCCGCTGAGTGGATGAGATTCAGACAAACTCGTTTGTATTAGTAGGTGTGTTAACATCCGGTTTGAATGGCGGACGCCCTCCGGTTGACCAGAAAGTTCCCTTTTCAGAATGATAAGCAGCTATCAAAGTGCAGTTTTGAGGGAGCAAAATTTTACCGGAATGGGGAATGAGAGGCCGAACGCAAACTGAACATCTAGATTGGCCTCAGCTCCAGCCTCAGACAGGTTCTGGCTGTTTTTTCCTCCTATTATGATACCACATGAGCGATAATTCATGGAACGGACAAGCTAAAGCTGACCATTGAGTAGAACAACCTTGAAGGAGGAGTTGACAGCGTCGGGGCGTTGTTCTGCATAGAATGTTGCGAGATCTTGGAAATTCGCCCATTCCTCTAGATACCCAGTGATACCGATAGAATTGTTTCTCGCTGTTGGCTTGAAACCAACAGCGTTGTAGAGCTGCTGTAGGCATCTGATTGTGATTGTTGTGTTACAGCTTGCATCTATAGGAACACCAGTAACCGGGTTCAAAACCTTTGCGAGATTTTTGATTTCTGGTGGTGCTGGAGTGTCGTCGGACCACACAATTGTGGATCTCTGCCTCTTGAACTGGCCAAACATCGTTGTGGGTTGAATGACATCAACATGTTCATGGAGATCTTCTGGTAGACTCCAGCTGGTAGTTCTGACGATCCTGTCTCCCGTTTTGTCGTGCTTCCAGACGTGGTATGTCTACGGAGGGGTCAGCCAGACATCTAGAACTTTTGTCAGAGAAGTATCACTAACAGTGTTAAGCATCTCTTCCACCAACTTGACTGGGATTGTAAGGGTTATCCAGTCTTTGGCAGGTGACCGGATAAAGTCGGACTCCTTGATGTCATGAGTTCCAAGCCACGCGTCGACCGCGTCAATACTCGTCTTATGTGGGGCGACAAGCTCGTCGACCTCCTCTTTAGACAAGTGAGCACCGTAGCGTGGATGATCAGGGTCACTGACTTCAT
Organism: Calocybe gambosa; assembly: GCA_900068965.1. Lineage (NCBI taxonomy): Eukaryota > Fungi > Basidiomycota > Agaricomycetes > Agaricales > Lyophyllaceae > Calocybe > Calocybe gambosa. The sequence continues at coordinate 66,014 of CEMU01568449.1, forward strand.
AGAGACTACTTTCGAGAACAGGAAAGTTTGGCTGAGGAAGACCAATACGAAGGGTGATTGTATGATCAGGAGGGGGAATGCCGTGTTTTATCCAACCCCTTGGAGGGTTGACTGTTTCCTTGACCTTATGGGCGCATGGTTTTGGAGTAGCAGCCAAAGACCCCGCGAAGGGCGCGACAGAAAGGAGGCAGAGCAACCCAGGGGACGAGAAGACCCGCATGATGAATGAAGGGAATTACGAGCAAGAAATGGCGGCAGGTTTTATAGCCTTCTTGAGGGAACCATATGTAAAAATCCGGGGTTGATAGACACCTGCTTCCCACGTCAGTTATTTATAACCGCTTAGGGCCGCGCAACTAGAAGCCTATACAGTATCAAGTATAAAATGGATTATAACCCTGGTCGTATCTTTGAAGGCAACCACGATCATTCCATTCCATATCCATCCTTGATGGACATTGAATATGTATGGAGTAAATATTGTGGCCACGAACTTCGCGAAGAATCGATCTTGTCAACCTGATTGGTGATCACAAGAAGCAGTTCGTGTTGTTTCAGCATACTTGTGAACAAGTCTAGCATGATGCTCAATCCGGTAGTCCACAGTGCAGAGAGCTACAAGATGATGATATGATGGTCACCGTGTGGATATTGGACTTGAGTAATAATATGTCTTTAATATGGGACTACATACACGCAAAACGCCTAGGGCGTTGTTAGTAACACGAACGTAATAGGTAGTGATACTGATCTTCATGAAATTAGGAATTTGGTTAGCTGAATGCAAAGTAAACGACTGGTCCATCGAGTACGGGTTTGACTATTTCAATTGACATGGTGGCGTCGAGCTGCTCGGTAGATACCAGGGTCGAACTTTAAGCGAAATTTCCGATGCAAACCATGTATTTATCGAGGTAAATAGCACTGCCCATTGACAGCCACTGCCAGCCTGCAATTACTGGGTGCATAAATTTTGACTCCACCCGTTTAGGATGCTGCTGCACGCGGAATAACTCAACGGGTTTTAACGAGTGTGTATTCTGCGAAAACCATGTGAATTCAGCTTAGCAAGTCGTCAAATGCTCTAAAAGGACAGTCGTGGTGAGATACAGCCTAAGGGTGTCCATTAGTAACAGAAAAATGAGAGTTCACGCGATGGTATTCGAGAGAGCGCTGGGTTCATGCGGATATTGACGACACTCAGACTTTTTCCCTCTAGTAACCAGGTTACTCATGGCCTTGACACGGTGACACTGGACAGTCATAGTGGCAAAGCGAATACGTTTTTATGCACGTAAAACGTCTGATATTATTGCTAGTAATCTTCATGAAATTCAAAGTTAGATGGTAGAAAATATGGTTCTTGAACGCAGTGTGAATGACACGTCCAACGAATACGAATACGATGTGTGGTGTCGAGCTGCTGGATGGCAGGATTAAAGCTCAAATGGCCCTTCAGGTGACACACATCGAGGGCGATTAGCCACTGCTTAGCTTTCGACCATTGCTTAGATGTTCGCCTTTTCAAAAGTCCGCTTTGCGCCTCAGACCCCAACGAGGGTTTGACGTATGGTTGGTGTATTCTGCGGATACTACTAGTATGAGTGTATTGACAATTTAGCTTGGAAAGTTAGTGGAGGCTTACATAGTACAAATACTCTACAAGAACTTCGTACCCAGTCGCGGTGATGTCCATATACTATGGCTTCCGCATTCTTTTCTTAAAGCGCTCCATAACCTAGAAAGCTAGCTCAATAAAACAGCTCACACAGAAATCACAAACAACAAACCAGTTCGTCAGTAGACATCTGTTGCCGGTCATGGTTCGACTGTCGAGGCAGGTCATCTTGTGCAGGCAACCCCATTGCCTCTAGCTTAGCATCTCGCAAGATATCAGCATCTGACTTGGATTTGAGATTTGGCCGGTAGACTAGCAACAAAAAGGTGAACGATGTAGACCAGGGACTTGAAGGTCCGTCGATAACTCACATCTGTTAGCCACAAGATGTGCCTCGTCGTTATTGGTAGGCTTTCGACGTTCTTGACGTTCCTCTGCAACAGCTCGTTTAGCTTTCTCCGTGTCTTCAATATTTCTGAGTCGAGTGCTGATACCATACGGCAGTCAGTTCGTGAGGCCATGCTGGAAACCAAAACAAGAAATTGTGCACGCACTCCATCCCAAGGTCTACCTCTGGTATGGCAGTTAACATGGATAAACTGTTAGTCACACTGCCTTCCTCGGCAGATTTCTGCTTATCCATCTTCCACCGTTCAGCGAGGCGGTACAGAGCCTCTTGTGGATCATCCGGTTTCTGAGCGTTGTCGGAATCGTCTCGAGGCTTACTGCGTATCTTGAGGTTTTTTTCTATGTATTCCATCCTAATTCCAAAGTTAGAGCCCGAAAGAGCAATGTTTTGAGCACAAGGCTAACATATGTTTGTCGACGTCGAGGGCGTTAGTCTGCTGCGTGAAGTTGCTTGTACGGACGACTCGGCGGGCGCGAGCTTCTTGCCCTTCATCCTCCCTGAAAATAAAAGAATCCCAATTAGCCATGGCGGCATATAAAGCTAATGAAACATACTCTTCCTCATCATCTCGAGCACCCTTCCGAAGACCACCCTGTACGGTTTCCTCAGGCTCTTGCTTTTTCTTCCTACGAGCATCCCCTTTGTTGAGCTTTACAGCATCTATTCCCTGTCGAGCTTTCCTCGACTTCTGAAGTTCAATGAGATCTGCCAATCTAAAGTTTCATTAGTCTGTTGAGCAAAAGATGCCCAAACCGACGTTGAGTTGAACGTACAGTAACTTTTCTTCTTCATTTTCTGGTTGGGGCTCCTCGTCCACTTCCCTAGTCATTTCCCGGATTCGCTCTTGAGGGCGTTTGCGCTTTCTGATCATTGTAGTAGTTGCACTGACAGTTACGAGCTACAAAGTATTATGCTTGTGATGGTTTGTGGCTGTGCAATATATTCCTTTTCCATGATACTGCCAAGTCCTTGGAACTCGAGAAAGCAAGAAATACAGGTAAAAGACGGAGATAACTTATGTAAACGGAACGGAGGTACGTGATAGAGTCCCATATATTCGTACAGCTGATTCCTTTTCTGTCACCTACGCGAAGAACTCGTGCTCCGTTGGGCCTGGAGTCGGATAGTTACCTGAAGGCTCGGCTGTTCGAGGCAAGTCTCTAGGTGCTTCAGTGACGGCTGAAGAAGCTTCTGAGTCGGCTGTATTTTCAAGGGCATTTGGGATGCTGGGATACGGCGATGCATGCCGGGACAATATAGCTTCTGGAGCTCGTATTCCTCCACGACGAAGTCTTGGTGCAGATGATACATGCGTCCTTTCGTCACTGACCTCAGCAATAGCTAGAACTTCGTCTATCCCTACTGGTTCTCGATGAGATGAAGATGTGAGACTGAACCACGGCGCATGCGGGGGTTCGGGTGATCGAGTACGACCCTCCTCGACATCATGTGGTGGTGGCGATGGAGCGTCGGAATTCCACGAATCGATATGTTCATAGCGGCGAGTTCGAAAAGGAAAGAACCGGCGGGCAGAATGCACCGATGGCTCCCATATCTCCGGATGTTCACTCGACTCGGCGCGTGAGTTTTGATTATCCCGAGTGCTCAGACGGCGGCGATATGTGAAGTCATTAAAGTCAACAGTTCTCGACCGGATAGGCCGCCGAATCGACGGCTGTCGAGTGAGCATGGTTGTAGGAAGGGGACCGGCCAACGGCCACGGACCACTAGAGAAACTGGAAGGTGGTACAGCTACTATAGGAGAGGTGGTGTCATCCGAGGGCGGCGATGGGCTTGATATCGGTCGTGGGCTCGGACCGGAGTTCGTTCCATATGCTTCGTACAGGTCTGAGTTAATTCGAGCGCCTTCGATGGTTGTCGCGGAATCCAGCATGCGGTCAAAAATATCCTCATCCTCCTCCATATCCATCTCGATCGGGGGTGCACTCAGATACTCTGATAGATTCGATCGCCGACTATGGTGGTACCTTCCCATGGGTCGGTTGCGATAAATTCCAGGAGTAGTTGCAAGTTGCCTTAGACTTTTAGCAGAGCGGTCTGCAATAAACCTGCGGTCATGAGCGTTAGGCCTGGTGCGACGTTCGGCTAATTCCTTTTCGCGAGTAATATTTAAATTAGATTGTGTCAGATGACACCAAGTACGGGGAAAGGCCTACCTTTACAAGAATTTCAATGATGGAAGTAGTGAATGAGTCGCCTGTGTCTAAATCCTGTACAAACTCTTCGTATTTTATTGTCGGCTCCGTCTCCTCGAGTGCGGTCCGTTTGATGGCACCCGACCTAGCCGAGACATGAGCTGTGCAGATGCATCACGAATAATAATGTATGGTTGACATACACCATGATTTTAATTTTAGAATGTAGAACATCGTCAGTATAGTCGAGAGTCCTAGGTATTTGAGAATGAGTACATGATGGGTTAACTTTAAACGCCCTGCCCCCATTGCGTACCACTTCCCCATTTTTCCGTCAAAAACGGTCGAAATACAATACCAGAAGATAAGCCGGGCGATGAACTGGACTGATTGTATGTAAACAGGACGAAGCCAGCCGTGAGATGGTGGTGGAGGACAGAGGACGTCCAAACAGCAATCGGTCACAACACATGTCAACACGTCGGTGGCTGTTCTTTCCTTTCTAGAACAGCGCAGATCTCTCATTGTCCTCCGTCCTCTCCTCCGCTTATATTCCCGTTTGTCTTCGCTTGCGGTACAGAACGTCCGCCTGCTGCCCCAGTGCGATCCTTCGAGCTCAGTAAACTCTGAAAAAAGTTTTGCAGTACTTCATGTTGGGTCGGTCCTCCACCAGTTGGGCTTGGAGATGCCGCCATTGGTGTTGGGGAACTTGGTGTTCTTCCACTCCCAGTGCTTGATGGTCCAACGGAAGTAAGGCCAGCAGGACGGAGGGCTGAACCTGCAATATTTCGGGCAGATCTCCTGTTCGCATCTGCTGCCGTGCCCGTACTTGCCGCACCTCCAACACTCACTTCCATCTCCGTCAACGCACGTTCAACATTTGGCAAGTTGAAGCTACTGCTCCCAAGGGGTCCGACAACACCCGCCGAAATATCTGTAGGATTTCTGAAAGCGCCACGAGGATCATGGTCTGGCTTCTTTGCATTATCGTCGTAATTCTTAGCTAAGAACGCCTGCTCTGGTGTGGGGTTGTTAAAGGGTGGTAAAGTTGGTGGCTTGAAAGAGCCTAAGTGGTGAAAAAAAGACCAAAAATTGCTAGCACACCCACCTTGACGCCTTGGTCAGGCACGAGCGCAGCATACAGTTTCTTTGCGCCGCTCCCTTCGGTCTGATCGTCTCCCAAATCTCTTTCCCATGCTTCGCCCCACGTTTTTGCTTCAAACCCTTCTCGCAGGACAGAGATTTTACCCCAGCTATCCCACCCTGCAGGAATGACAATTCGATCCCGATCCAAAGCGTTCGCCTTGTGACGAAAAGGAAACATGTTACGAATAGGCGCTTGTGATTCAGTACTAGAGGCTATGGGCGAGGGAGCAGGAGGCATGAAAAGTGCATGTAAAGCATACTGTCTCAGGACTTGCAGTGTTGATGGTGCTGTAGTGGTGTAAAATAAGGCAGCTCCGTCTGTCTATAAAATGAGGTTTCAGTCAGCAACTAATAAGCAGAGAAAGCTCACACTTGAGACATATAGTTCGAAGGACTTGCATGATTCCATCAGTCCTTTCCTCCCATTCACCCCCTTTTCCCTTCACCATACTTCCCATTCCTGACGCGCCCGCTGCCATGTCATTCCCTTCATCAATCAAATCAGCTTTTGTACATGTAACTATGATCGGAATCCCAGCCGAGTTGTGGGTCAGAGTCCCTGGTCCAAGAGGTAGCAGCGTGCCAGGCATTACTGAGGCTGTTGGCATTGGATCTACAGAAGGCTCTGAATAATGTTGGAGATGTGACTGTACTAGGAAATCGGTCAATTTTAAACGCGTCGAGTGAAAGAAGTGGGGGCTCACATCGTTCACGCCCTTCTTCTCGTGTAATTTCCAGCTCACGCGAGGGATCACCCTTAGCCCAAGTTTCTACCCACTTAAGCCAAGTCTGCAGTTCCTCTACAAATGACCACGGACGCTTCCAATCTAAGACAATTATGACAAGGGTATGTGGAAGCGCGTGTCTCGGGGGTAGAAAATGAGGAAGCAAAGCGGTATAAGTTGCAGAAGCAGAGGGTACGGTGTACACGGATAGGCGTGCAAGAGTATCTAATGAGTCATGGGTAGATTAAGGACAACTATGCCAACCGAGAGAGGTGACGACTCGCCCTCATCCGCATCATCTCGAACATCCGCAAAGTCGTATCCAACGGCAAAATCCGCCAAGGTGCTATCCTTGGCTTCATCTGGTGGTGGCTTTTGAAGAAGTGCGGATACCAGGGCTGACTTGCCAGTCTGTGGTTGACCTAGCAGTAGAATCTGTTTGGTCGGTATTAACCGCGATGAAGAGACTGAATCTAGTATGGATGACCACAAGTCTTGTGGTGGTGCTTCTGGCGTTGAAGACCGGGAGTTCTCCATGACAGGAATGACCCTCAGTGGTACAGTCAAACAGTGAACAGTGAACGAGCACAAGGTTTTTCGACAAACGTGACCCTGACGAATCAAAGAACTTTAGTAACTTAAGCTACTTAAGGCTCACTACGGCAACTTATCAGCAACTAAAACGACGAGATCGCGTCTCCGAAAACCAGCGATCCTATATCGAGGTGATCATGTCTGCTGCTGTAGCAGTTCCTGAACACCAACTCTCCGAATCGCCCAATTCTCGTTCAATTGAGATTTTTGACTGGTTTATAACAGCCTCCACCAATCCAATATCTAAGGCCTCTGAGTGTGATGCATTACAAGCTTCAGTCGGGTTTTCACTTCCAGAAATGACCTTTGGAAGCAATCTTCTCTTGTTGGAGCATCGCCCTTCAGGTTGGAAATACACATTCGATACAGAAACTGCTCTGAAGGGCGTGAAGAACGGTGAGCTGGGAGAGGGCGATGGAGGAGTCAAGGTTGGGTATGCTGCTAAATGGTTGGAGAGCCGGTAAGTCATCCTCGCCTCGATATCTGCCTAGACGCTTATCTGGGAGCTAGAATGAGCCCATCATCTTCTCTTCCTATGCCTAAAACTGCACCAACAAAACCTTATGATTGGACGTATACAACTACGTATCCGGGTCATGAACACCCAAACTCAGAATCTTCGCTGTGGGCTAGAGCAGATCCTGATAACCCGTCTCACGCTATCCCAATGGCAGAACTCACGCGTCCCGATCCCATTTTGTTTTATGCGGAGCTCCCTTTGTTTGAAGACGAGTTGCACGACAACGGCTCTTCCAGTCTACTCGTTCGGATAGTAAGTCCTCTTACACGTGAAATGCGCTCTGAAATTTTGACCGGAGCTGTCCTCCTTTACGGTTCACTATGACGCCACAGCGTGTTATGCCTACCTGCATCTTTATCCTTGCGCGATTTATTCTTCGGGTGGACGACGTCCTCTTCCGGATGAACGACACACGAATATATCATTCGTTTGCCTCGAGGCCTTCATCAGTTATCAGAGAGACAAGTGGCTGGGAAGCGCCGTATGATCTAGTCAAACAGGTAACGTTAATGAACCCAAACGCAAATGTGAGCACCATCTAAAGGTAATTACCATCTAGCAACTTCCGAAACGCGATGACCTCACACCTCTCACGGATGCCAATTTTATCGCGAAAGTCCTTACCGGCTTGTCATCTGAGAGGTCACAGGGAGAAGGTGCGAAAACCAGATGGCGAGGGCTCCAAAGAAGGGTGGATGTTGCGACCTTGTATCGAAAAGAGACAGACTCTTAATTCGATAATGGCGTTCAAGATATTATATAACAGGCGTAATGGTAATATGGCATTCCAGTCCATGTATACACCCAGAAAAGGAGAAGTGATGTTACACTAATTTCGCTTCCCTTTTGGTCTGTGCCACCTGGGCTAGGCGCTGACTCCTGAGAGTCATATGGGTTCCTTGTGTACCTTTCTTGCTGGCCACTGGGGGAGCAGTGGGACCAATGTTTGACTGTGCAAGCGATATTCGTGTTTCATCAGAGGAGAAACCGGGAATACGAATGTTGTGATTGCGTTCTAAATATATATACGATTAGTTCTAAATGGTTTTGAAAGCTTTGAAGGGTTAATGGTACACCCACCCAAATGTAGTTGCAAATCTCGCACTTCTAATGACTCACCACCACGGTGTTTAGCGAGGCGGCAAGCGAAGTTGGTAACAGAATCGATAAACTCATCGGCAATGGAAAGTAAGAGCTGCCAAAAAATCAGTATGAAACGGACATATACCTGCATAAATGAAGGACATACGTCTTCGACCTCGGGCTCAATTTTGACGTTAGGGTCTACACTGGCCACCAGATCCTGGATAGTCCTCCGCATGCTCTGGTCTCCTGGTGTATTCTTTCTCCGCAACCGATTATCGTCAAGGGTAAGCATACTTGCGTCGTCCTGTGGCCGTGTAATTTGTGCAGGTGTACCTATTGCGAAAAAAGAAATAACATGTTGAAAAGAACTCTTTCGTGAATGACAGCTTATACTACAAACCAGACATGCGTCCACCGGCAATGCCACCAGTAAGAGTTGGCCGTGTCTGTGCCCATTGAACAGCACCTGGGTTGGTAATGTTCAATGTTTGACTGATTGGAGGGTAGTAATCTGCAGGGTTTGTAGCGGCAAAACTAGGCGTTTGTGATGCATCAGTCCCTATTCTGAACGCCGGATTTGAAGGAGCTTGAGGCTTGTGGAATAATGAAAGTGTCAGACGCTCAAGAGAGAAGCACGAGTAAAAATAGAGACCTTGGTGGCCATCGGTGTCGATGGAGCAGCTGGTGGAATAGCTTTATGCTTATCAGCAAACTGCTTGAGCTGTTCGAACAGGCAGCACGAATTTGACTGAACATCCAGCCTCTTAATGTATTTATATATTCACGGTACCTGCAATATCTGGTTCTGATTGAGTTTCCCTTGCTTGACAAGCGTAGCCATGTTGCTCAAAAGGATCTGAGCCATGCGTTCATTCGAGACTTGTTCACCAGTTTGATTTTTGAGGAGGTTTCCAAGCACGCCGATCACGTCGACGGAAGCTGCCTCTGACTGGCCTGCGGGCGTATTGGTACTAGTGCTTGCTGCGGCATTGGCATTAGCATTATTACTTGTGCTAGCGGCGGCGTTGTTGTCCATGGTAAGGAAAGGTTTATTATTTGTAGTTGTATACCATCGGTTCAGTTAGCAAACATGTAAAGATTTTTTTTCCAGAGTAATCTCTTTCGCCGCTGGCATGATATGAACAAATGGACGTCTCAGGTATCCTCGCCACACATGCGGAGAAATAGCGAGTTTTTACTTTCCGGATTGTATATATCTAACTAACATTTCTATAGTCAATCAGTAGTCGTTGAAAAAGAGACCCCTTTGGAGGTTGATCCTGGATTTTTAACAGTTACAGACCTCAATCCTATAGACGAAGAGAGTTACAAGTAAAAGTCCCATCTGGTGCTGTTGACATGTATTGATATTGAAAACCTTTATTCTCAGTGAAAATCTTGAGGAACATCTACAATCCCTAGCGCGTGACGGTGCTCAAGCACTCTATGCTGCACTCTTCACCCTTCCTACACTCTCGTCTCCCGATGGCCCACTAGCGCAACTTCCTGCACCAAAAACACAGCTACCACGTGCCAAACCTCTACCTAAACCTAAACCTAAATCAAAATGGGAGCTGTTCGCTGCCGCGAAGGGCATCCAACATAAAGTCAGAGACAAAAAAGTTTGGGATGAAGAGAAGCAGGAGTGGGTCAACCGCTGGGGTAGACATGGAAAGAATAAGCAGATTGAGGAACAGTGGATTACAGAGGTTCCTGCTAATGCCGGTCAGTATGCCTTTGCTGTGGCCTTCGATGACCTCTGATTCCATGGGGTTTCGTACAGATGTTGATTATGACCCAAGAAAGGTCTCTCGCGACGCTCGTAAAGAGCGCGTCGCAAAAAACGAAAAGAAGCATACTCAGAACGTCGCTCGTGCTATAGGATCCGCAGCCCCACTCGATTCACGCAAAAAGGATATCGAAAAAACGCTAGCAACGACTAGAATTAGTACGGCTAGCATGGGCAGATTCGATAAAAAACTCGAAGGAGAGAAGAAGACGCGTGGTGTGAAGCGGAAGGTGGGCCTTTTGTCTCCCTTCCTATCATGACACTTAACATTCTGGAATCAAAATAGTTTGAGCCGACAGAGAAATCGATAGCGGAAGAAGCGCAGGCAGCTGTACAGCTTCTATCACGTATGGAAAGCGATAGTAGGAAAACAGCACCAGAGGATCAGCGAGAGGAGAAAGTACTCAATACGCGGAAGGCAATACAATATGCGAGTAAAGGCCGAGGGGGGTTGGCTTTAGGAAGGGAATTGGCTGGGGGTAGTAAAAAGCGCCGTTTTGGTAAACGGTGATATCTGTGATCTAGGTATCTTGCTTCCCACAGTGAACACCTCTGTCTAGTGAATCACAAGATCCTGTTCTATACAGACGTTCTTCGGACAATTTGGTATGTTAGCACTACTGCAGAACACGAATTGATGGTTTGAATCACAAACATGAAACTTCGATATAATTTACTACCACCCTAGCCATAGATATCATCTCTATACAAACCTGGTCTGGTTGGCCTCCCAGTAGCTCGGCAATTCACTGTCGTCGCTACTTCCATCACCAAGCCTTCCTACATGGCCTTCAACTCTCCAAGCCCATTCATTACCCTCTTTCCAGCGAAACACCTCTCCACCAAAATTCACTTTCAACTCCACTGCGCCCGAAACGCCCACCGCCGCGTAGACATCGTGCAATGCGCGGGGAAGATACACACCGGTGAAGGCGGGTGGTAGTCGCATGCCGTTGTACGTGAAGAAAAGCGAACCGGACACAAATTCATACCCGCAACCTATAATGTCTCCTGGACGTGCAGTAATGTTTCCCGAAACCGAAGGATAGTCCCGTCCGCCATCACAGTCTTCAAAGAATTTACGCATGTCGTCGAGATGCAGGGCACCGCTGAGCCTGTTCCAGCCTGGAAGACGCCAGTCGGGATAGGGGCGGCATGTGGTTCCTAACATGCGCGTACCGGGGTAAGAAAACACTGGGCAAGTTTCAATTGTAATCGATCAAGGAGAGGGGACGCACCAATCGCAATGGATGCTCCGTTGTCGACATCGATAAAAACTATCTCGAGCTCGTAATATGCTCCTTGTTTGCCTTGAATATCGTATAGCCCCGCGAGGATTGGGATGTCGCTAAGGATACATGTATCTTGACACGTTTCTGTTGTCTGTACGTGTATCCTGGCGTCGGAGTTTTTCGAGTCTCCCGGATTCTGGATACTTCCGACGAACTTTGGGTTTTTGGGATACACTAGGCCCCATGCTGCACAGCCTACAGTATTGATACGCTCGACGACATTGGATGGGAAAAGACGAGGGGTTTCAAGAGGGTGTGCATTAACGAAATCCAGAGCAAATATATAACTATCGTTGGACGCATCGTTCATCGATCCCCACTGATGCTATATGGGTCTCTGATCAGCATCCGTGTGGAGCGGCAAACGAAGGACCTGACCGATGCCTCAGGGGCTGGTACCCAGTCGGGCGGAGGAGCTTCAGATTGTACTTTTGGTGCTTTGGACTTGGGAAAAAAAGGCATCATGAACTTGATGGTAGTATTTAAGTCGGAATTGAGGGCCACCAGCACAGCTTCTGATAACAAAAGGCCTTGGCCGATGGATACGATTGGGATAAAGCTAGATAGATTCAGCCGTTGCAAATTGCTTAATGTAATGTTATGCCATTTGGAACGGAATCGCAGACGGCAGTACCATACATTGCACGTGACGCAGTCACTTGAATATATCCCTGTACCATCATATCGTGCAAGTCTGCTATAATGCTTTTCTGTCCCACATGTGCCAACCTGCTCGTAATATCTTCCGAGACCGGGCTTAACAAATGGGCCTGTAACACTTGTCCCTATGAATTCCCTATCACGAAACAGGTTCAAAATCTACTCTTCAAAAGCGACTATTCTTATGGCTTTTTAGATGACTTCAAGGACGAGGCTGAAACTGAAAGAGATTGACGATGTCTTGGGAGGAGAAGAGATGTGGGCTCATGCCGATTCGACGATGGGTGTGTCAAGTCCTGAGCTACAAACCTAGCCCGCTCATGAGTCTGTTTATCAGCTTCATGTGACCGCTGCAATAACAACAAGGCGTACTTTTATCAGCTACAAATTCGATCTGCTGATGAACCCATGACGACATGTACGTTGATGTTGGCCTTTTTTCATGATCTCCCTCGGCTAACGATACCTTGCAGTCTATCGGTTTGTCATTTCCCGAGTGTCGTTAACGAGATTGATATCCGTTTTGCAGGTGTACGGCATGTGGACACAGATGGCGTGAAAATTGAGCAAAGCTTTGATCGCTATAGCTGGAGCTGTCACCCCACATTGTCTTCATGCACCGAGCTCATGGGTTAGATATACAACGGTTGCGCCACTCTCAAGATGATGGGTGCTGATTGAATCCATTGTAAGCTGGAAAGTTGGGGTAGGTGTGACGCTAACTTTTACACTGTGTACGGCTCCTTTAATAAAGCATATGTACTTGTTAGCGAAATAGCTCAACGTCAAGTGAAGGCAGTCCTATGATGATGTATGAGCTGACATGAGCAGGTGCCATATGTGATCGCAAAAGTTTGTGCATTGTAAATGGCTGATCGACAGCCGTTGGGCCGTCGCCACGATGTAGCCGAGATTCGCGATAGACGAGAGAATACGTTGGAGATGAACGTGACAAGAAGGGGAAAGTATAATAAAATAAATCGTCACGAGGGCCACGGGTAGAAATGGTTCATCAGTCACACCATCCATTCGACTTCCTTGTTTTTTTACCACATCGTCCACAACGAGCATGTCTGTGCCCTTCACACAACTTTTTGGCACCCATTCTCATCACTCAAACTCGTTGCAGGGCTCGATACATGCCATCCATTGTCTCATCACAACAATGGCTACGACTTTTTGCAATTGGTTAGGTATCGTCATTGTGGTAACACGTGATAAATAAGGTTAGGAGTAAGTATTGTTTAGGATGGCCTGTGCGTGCGAAAGAAGTATTTGGATTTGATTTGATTTGGATTGTGACAATCGACTCGGGACCATCCGACTTTCTTTCACATATACCTCTCTCGATCGTACATACTCTCGAGCTCATCGTGCTCCACGACGTCAAACCCTCTCTCATCTTTGCCACAAACATTTTCCTCAGCATTCAACTCAATACTACCTCATTATCCTGCATTAGCCAGTCTGTCTCGTTACTCATCATCGCTCCCGCTTCGCCGTCTCCAAATTCACCTCCCCTCGACCTACGCGCTTAAACTCATCGCCGTCCTCGCGGCTAGTTGACTCAGTCTACTTATCGCGTTGCTCGGCTCGTTTTTATCGGTCGGTTGATGTGCTAAAACCAATCCTTCATTCCACAAATTTCAGACACATATTTTGCCCACACTGGCTACCTCGACCACCTCCCAGCTCTCTTCCCTTCAACCTGACGAGGACTTCATTAACAAGTCTCTCTTAGACTCCCTTGACGCTCAAGCCGACGCTGAACCAATTTCATCTTCGGACTCTGAACAAGCCGCTGCTCATTCTTTCGGCTCCACCTCTAATTCATCGTCCAGCGTTGGGTCTCCTTCCCTCCCATATCACCTAGCAATGCAAGCGCATCACCAATCTCTTATACATCCTGACCATTCCGAACCACTTAACCATCAGCATATACCTCCCCACGACTCTGTTTATGCTCCTCAAAACAACATGTATACTTCCTCCGTTCCTGACGGATTACATTCCATTCACCCCGATTACGTTGTGGACCACGAGGCTAGAAAATTCCAGCAGCAACAGCAACAGAAATTGGATGGTCTTAACAATAACTTCAGGACCAACGCCTTTAGTCAATTCTCAGCTACTAGGACGCGAAATCAGTCTTCTAGAACAGGCCCTTCCACTTCTAGTGCATTCCGCGACCCATCGTATATTCCTACTTCTGCTGCAGATGTATATTCTCCTCCTCTTACCTCACCAACTCAGTCGCACTTGCAACCCTTCGATTCCCGCGCAAGTTATGACTTTGGCGCTAAAGTAAACATGAATGGTCTAGGTCCTAAATCTTACATGGATATATATCCTTCAACTGTACTTCCCTCTCACCAGACCAACGGCGCCAAACCCCATCCACAATCCCAGCATACCGCTTACTCGTACTCAAGTGGTCCACATTTGTCTTCTCAGACGCCTTACGGGCCCCATTTACCTACCAACGCAAACTCATCTACAATCAATGGGGCGAGCGCCGGGTCAAATGCAAGCGCACCACCAGGTCTACCTATCAGCTCGTCAACGATCAATGCCTCCAACTCGTCAGCAAGCACAGAGGAAATCTCAACTATATTCGTAGTCGGCTTTCCTGAAGACATGCAGGCAAGTATTTCATTTTCGACTTATCCACACTCTCCTAATATGAAATCTTAGGAGCGTGAATTTCAAAACATGTTCACCTTTTCTCCGGACTTTGAAGCTGCTACTCTTAAAATACCAAACAAGGAGTATACCTCGTACGGTGGAGCTTCTACTACGAATTCTTCGAGCTTGAGGAATGGATACTCTAACTATGGTGGTCCTAACGACCCCTACAATCTCGTCACCGTCAACCAGGGTGGTGTGGTCGTTGACGGAGGTCGTGATGGTACAATGACATCTTGGCCTGCTAACGTACCCTTAGAGGACGTGAATGGAGTGCCGTTTCTTTCGGGAACACTTCCAGGTAACGCTGGACCTGGGATGAGTATGCCTCCTCGAAAACAAATCATCGGTTTCGCAAAATTTAAAACTCGAGACGCTGCGCTGCAGGCTCGCGATGGACTCCAGGGGCGGAGAGTGGATATCGATAAGGGTGCTGTTCTGAAGGCGGAGATGGCAAAGAAGAATCTTCATACTAAGAGGGGCGTGGGTCCTGTAACAAGTGCAGCTGTTGGGGGGTCTTCTGGTGGTACCGGCGCCCAGGCGGGCGTTCATAACACTACCGGGCTTCAGCACGCCCCGGTGAACGGGGCTGTTCTAGGCCCAGAATCATACATGTCGGGAAGCGAGGCCCTCAGCGCTCGGGAATTGGGAGCGCTTGGTACTATAGGGCTGGGCAATGGCCGTTTGGGCCAGTGGGGGGACCAAGCCCAACAGCAGCACGACCATATTCACTCGAATGGCTTAGTTGGCGAGGAGGACGACAGGCGGGGCATCATTAGCAGTATGGGCTTAGGCGCATTTGGTACCACTACCAGGGGCGCCCGGGAACGCGCTGAAGACGATGAAAGGGAGCGACGCAGGAAGGACAAAAGTATGATGCAACTTCGAGCTGGTAATACACTTGCATATGATGCATTCCACTCAGTCCCCCCCGGTCCCGTCCCCATAGCCCAATCGTCACGACAATTGAACCAGAGTGGATCCGTTATTCTCTCGCCTGTCGATAGCGAAATTAGAGGGAGCTCAAATGGTTTTATTACTGCCCGAGCTGCTCAGCAACAGGCAGAGGAATTACCTGGTCCATGGGATAACGTCAGGAGCCGAAGCATCACTAGACCTCGCTCTTCGTCTCAACACTCCACCTCCCCACCTCCCCAGCCCAACGGCATGGATATGCCTCCTCGATCATTCACGCCCCCCGACCACCAACAGTTCTTCGAGCAGTCTCGGCATGATCCTCAATACATTGCTACTAGGGGTAATCATGCATCATCAGAGTCAAGTTCTTCAAGTGTCGTAGGTGTGCCTCACAGTGTCGGGCACAGCGCGGCAGGAAGCGATGGCCACGCGGCCGATGCTGAGCTGTCCAGGGCTCTTGGAGGATTAGACGTCAGTGGTGATGGTGGAAAAACTTCCCCGCAACTTCCGTCCCCGGCTTCTGGTGCGAGCTCCAAGAACGGGGTCGATCAGAACCCTCCTGTATGTTTTGACACGTTCCGATACCTTTAGCTAATACCGATTCTTTTCATCTACAGATTAATACATTATATGTTGGTAATCTACCGACATCACCCCCTCCCAATGGTTTTCCACAAGATTATCTCGAGGAGAGTTTACGAGAACTCTTTTCATCTCGGGCCGGTTTCCGTCGTTTATGTTTCCGTCATAAAAGTAATGGCCCAATGTGCTTCGTAGAGGTGTGCCTTTTTTTTGCCGATGCCACCCGTTGTGTGTTGCTGAGATAATATTGTTTAGTTTGAAGATGTACCATATGCAACCAAAGCGCTCAACGACTTGTATGGAAATACTCTCAAAGGCCTTGTCAAAGGTGGCATTCGATTGTCATATAGCAAAAATCCGCTCGGTGTCCGAACTCCCACCAGTGCCGGGAATAATGTAGCTTCGCTACAACATCAACAGCAACACCCGAATGGTCATCACAACGTGGGCATTCACGCCTATGCCCCAGCTACGGGTCAGGAGTTCCAACCAAGGAACGAGGAGCAATCACGCACAGTGCCGATGATCCTCCGACGCGATTTACCCATACCGTCGCAGCCTCCGTCAGCAGTCCATCAATCTTATCCTCCAGATTTACTTGCAACCTCACCACCACCCCCTCGTTTCTTTTCCTCTTCTCCGTCCGGGTTTAGTGCTTCGGCATCCACACCTTTATCAGGGGCATCGAATACGTTCATTCCACGCTACACATTTGGTATCCCACCAACTGTCAGTCATGCTCAGCCAACGACGACATTCTCGCCGTTTGGGCTTTCGACTACACCTCCACCTTCACATTCCACGATACCCGAACCGATAAACTCAGACAATCATCTGTCATCTTCGCATTCCCAGCATTTCAGCAACAACTTTGCGCCTACCAGCAATATAGAGGCTACTAGGGCCGGCTGAGGTAGCATCACATCGCACGTCAAATGTTAACAAGTTCATTCGTTCCACCATCGTCTCTTCCTTTCTCATCTCTGCACAAACGAGCACGTAACATAAATATCCTACATATCATGCCTCACTGCAATTTCTCGCAATATATCTATGTACCACAGAAGATCGCAATGTTCTTTCGAAATTTCTGTTTCTTCTCTTTCTCCTCATGGCATCCCTACTTTATTCAAATGTCCAATCTTGCACCTTCTGCTTCATCTTTCCCCTTTCATGACTTACTTGTTTGCACTTTACATCCCTATTCCCCAACTCCAAGGTTTCCTCCCATATATCTTACGCTTGTTATACTCTGCCAACCTTCCCTCTACTGGACTCCCAATGTGAACTTAAACACTTACACCTTGCGTCACCTTTTCCACGTCCCTCTGTTACCTGACTTGCCTCGAAAATACTTGTCGCTCTATTATATATACACATACATCTTTTGTCCCTTTGTTGTTTTTTTGTATCTTTCCCTACCCCCACGCTTACTACTTTTGTTTGGTTAGTCTGGGAGATGACCAGGTCTTTATTTTTTACTCTCCGGAGACTACCTATGTATATCAGTATAACAACGAAATAATTGGATGGTTTACACTTTAAGAACGGACAAGTCCACTGTAAGCTCTTGTGTAGTGAAAAGTTTAAATTGTGAAGGTAGATTGATATACAGTAACAAGAGGTATAGAACAAACGAGAGCTGATATTAAATATATGGTTGCCCTTTAATCGACCACCATTGCCTCAGCGGCACCTTCCTGTGCCGGTTTGCAAAATTCCATGCTCTTCGCAGCATATTGGTTTGGATGGGTAACACTTTCCCCGTCGCCGACACCATCCCCTTTTCTAACACCAAACGACGAATGTGTCATCTCAAACACTCGTGTACAGGCGACATGATAATGGCCTGCTTTGACTGTCGCTATGATTTCTGGCATATCGGCTGCTTTCAAACCGTGTGAGGAGTAGGATGAGAGCAGGGCAGTTGATAGGTTCTCTAGCGAATGATAACGATACGGACAGCCATGGTCCGAGTTTGTTAGAAGCTGTTGACAGCTGTGCGGATAATTAGCTACTCGCAGGGTTTTTATAAGGTTGAGATATGCCTTTTTGCCGCGTAATTGGCGCGTTTTCCTTCCAATCCGAAGGAATGGCGGATATTATATTTGTATTCTTTGTCGAATTTATCATCTGGAATCCTGTCGAAGGATTTTCGCCAGAAAACCATAGCCTCGTCGATGGACAACCCCAGTACCTACAAACGAGTGGCCATTAGCAAGTACTCCAGCTGAGATTTCCTCACATGTCACCTTCAGGAAGAGGCCATAGTTTAGCCGTCCAAAGTGCTTGAGATGGTGGTCTGTGCGTAATTTGTCGTGCATATTCCTCATGCACAATGGGAAGTGCTTCTTGGCCAGGTCATCAACCATTTCAGCTTTTATTCCCTCGCCATTTCCTGTGTCCCCGGAATTGACCCAATCGGAAGGAACACCCGCTAGAAAGCCCTGCGACAAGTTATCCAGTATCGGCAAAAGTCTCGAGTCCTCGTCAAGTCTGGGTAATATCCTAGCAGTCATCTATGAAATAGTAAGTCAGAATATACACACAGCGAGCGCCGACGACTATGAATTATGGATACCTCAAGGGCCTTGATGAGATGAACCTCGAATTCTTGAAAGACGATACTCGATTGTTCTTTCCCGGGTACATATGCCCAGCCCCCCTTGAGGAAAACCTTCCGTTTCTCAACGAGATCTGGCACCGTCCGCCATTTCACCTATTCAATGGATATATTAGAACTCTGACAAATTAACTGTAAAGCAATTGACCTTGAAGTATTTTTCTTTGTCAAAAGTATCGGCTTCGGGCTTATGGTAATTTAGAAATGCTAAAAGGTATTCCTTGTATGCTGCTTTCTCGGCCTCATCTACCTGCGTCGTTTTTGTATTGAGTGACCGGGGGGCGTAGAATTTACTATCACTGACCGCTATCCAGTTGAACTTCCTTGAGCTAAGGAACGCTTGCTTCTCTTGCCTATCGTCTTCGTCATATCGGATTTTGAACAGCATCAATTCTGCCTTGACAAATCGGCGTCGCAGCTCCTCTCTGTGCCATCTGTTGAGCGAGGTTTAAAAGCTAAAACAAGATAACATACGATCTGCAGAATGCTAGCCTCAATACAAAATGTCCCAAGTGGTCTTTCCTACGCTCAGAGTCGCGATCGATGAGTTGTGCACTGTTAGAATTCAGCGGGAGGTATTTGAAGCACTGTTCTTTGATGATTTTCTTTAGCTCGTCCCATGTTCGATTTCGGGCCGCGGATGACTCGATCTCTGCCAATATACGAAGACGATCGAGAGCATAGGTCTCGAATTCCTCTACGGTGACTTCGTACAACGGTGGCTTGTCATAACTGGAAAAGTATAGTGTAAGGACAGATCAGTTAGAGCGCAAAAACATTGCACGTACAAGTTTAGTTTGTGGGGGTAACTCAGTGGACCGTGATTGGTGACATGGATGGACTCTTTGTCGTCCAGGAAGTGCTTCTTATCAGCATTTCTGAACATGAGTCGTGCGTCGTAGAATTGAAACCAAATAAATGAAAGTCACAGACGCGACTTGTCACGCGATAGGTCACTTGTCTCTCCTCCACGAGAGACGCATCAACAGTTGTTGGCACACTGACCGAGGACTGTATCATTTTACGACATTGAATATCCCTACGGTGTATACAAGGACGGGCACATGGACATCTGATGCGGTACTGTACATACTAGAACGTCTGTTGATTACCCGCTGGCTTGTAAGTTGTCAGAGACCCAGAAGGGGTCGGTTGTGTTGTGCAACCACCAAAGTATAGTCCAAGAATGCAATCGCTCACTGTCGTTATTTTTAGAAACTAGGGCGCGGGTACTGCCGGAAGTAATTCTTGCCTTCTGCTCATATGGTGTGCGCCGTCTAACGTGGGATGATAACACCTTGACACGGTCATCTCAGGCTTCTATTAGGCTATAAGTACCTCCCTTAGTTTCAATCTCCCTCGCTCCACCCAATAGATGCTTCCCATGCGAACCCCATCCATCGTTGCTCTCCTCTTAATTGCTGCTCTCGATGTCGAGGCCTTCTCCTCCGATTTGAGACATGTAGTCAAAGAGACCATCTCTGTTCCTCGCGGATGGGAGAAATGTGGTATTCCCTCCCCTGACCACGTCGTCAAGCTTCATGTCGCCCTTCCACAGCCAAATTTCCCCGTGCTGGAAAAGCACCTATACGAAGTGAGCAACCCAGATCACCCCAGGTACGGCGCCCACTTGTCCAAAGAGGAGACCGAGAAGCTAGTTGCTCCTCATGACGAGAGCATTCATGCTGTGAACAAGTGGCTACTATCTCACGGCTTACGAGAAAGCGACCTCGTTCGTTCGCCAGCAAGCGACTGGGTCAGCTTGACTATCCCCATCAACTTGGCTGAAAAGATGCTCAATACCGTGAGTCGTCGTTTTGCTATTCAAGTAACTTGTTCTCCAAGTTGTACTCAAATAATAACATAGACTTATAGTATCTGGAAGCATACCAGCGGAGATCAGCTTGTTCGAACAACCCACTACAGCCTGCCTGAAAGCGTATTTGACCATGTCGAACTTGTGCAACCTACGACAACGTTTGGGCGCTACAAAAGAGAAAAGTCCACCATCGCTTACATGGAGGACGCGGAAGCCAAATTACCTCAGCGTCTCGGCCAAATGAAAACAGGCTTCCAGATCGATCCATCCTGTAATTCGACAATCACGATCTCTTGCTTACAGCAGATTTTCAATATTGGCGACAATACGCCCAAGGTTAAGAGGAACTCGATCGGTATCACCGGCTATCTCGAACAATGGGCTAACAACGCAGACCTCAAGAGATTCTATATGGAACAACGACCTGATGCCGTCAACTCTACGTTCAAATTTACCTCAGTCAATGGTAAACTTACATCATCTACCTTTAACGAGCAAACGCGATTGATGTTTCCTGCAGGAGGTATAAACAGTCAGAATATATCGGAAGCAGGTGCAGAAGCAAATCTGGACGTCCAGTTTGCATTTGGCTTATCTTTTCCCATTGAGGTGTGTATGTTACCAAGAATATCACTCTTGTCCCTTGGTTCATTACACATCCATGTTTATAGAGTACTTTTTACTCTACTGCTGGCCGTTTAAAAGATTTCAAACCGGATCTGTTTACACCCGAAAATACAGACGAGTTTGTCCTTTCGACTTAGGCTTACCGATCAGGTTAAATAGTAATTTATACCACAGGCCATACGCAGAATGGCTAGACTTTGTCTTGAAACAGAAGGACACACCCTTGGTAATCTCTACAAGCTACGGCGACGACGAACAAACAAGTACGTTTACCCCAGGTCCTCTATACGGGCATCACGAAACTTAACATGCGCTCCTAGTTCCTAAAAGCTATATGAGGCGCGTTTGTAACGGCTTTGCTCAACTTGGTTTGCCAACTATGATCAGGTTGAACAACATCATACTAATGTCCGTCATTAAGGTGTCAGAGGGACCTCCCTTCTCTTTGCTTCCGGCGATGGAGGTGTCGGTGATGGCGATGAGAATCCAGCCACCCATATATGCAAGACTAACGATGGAAGGAATGCCTCCACATTCCTGCCAAGCTTCCCTGCGTCGTACGTCATGAAATTTACTATCTGATAAAGTGCGGCTGATTGGGTATCCTCAGATGTCCTTTGTAAATATAGCGACAGTTTCACATTTCATCTACTAAAACACTTATCTATAGTGTAACTACAGTTGGGGGGACCGCCTTCATTCCTGAACAAGCTGTATCTCGGTTCTTTTCCGGGGGTGGATTCAGTGACACCGTCAGTCGATCAAGCTTATGGTTTTCATATGACTGCTCAAACTTCTCTTATCTTCCAAGTTCTCGCGCCCCGGATATCAGGCAATTGTCGTCCAAAATTACCTCAACAAGCTTCCTAAAGACCTTTACAAAGGGCTCTTTGATCGGTAGGTCGTTTGTTCATCCCTTGACAACTGGATCTACTGTATCTCATCTCTCTGACGTGACCAGTACGGGCAGAGTAAGTCTTTTATAGTATTTATAATAAGTAGCCTGATGATGCGGCACAAGGCATACCCTGATGTTTCCGCGCAATCAGATAGATTCAGGATATTTTTGTCGGGTAGGCCTGTTTTAATCGGTGGAACCTCCGCATCAACTCCTGCGTTTGCCGGCCTCGTCGCCCTCTTGAACGATGTCCGACTATCCCACAATAAACCTCCTTTGGGCTTCTTGAACCCTCTACTCTACGCCAAAGGTGTTGGAGGCCTCAATGATATTACTATCGGTCGTAATCCGGGTTGTGGTACAGCTGGGTTTAATGTCAGTTTTGTATTACTATGCCGATTGATGACGACTAAGCTGACTTTTTTGCTAGGCCACAAAAGGATGGGATCCAGGTAAGAGTTTACAATATCCTTTCAATGCATGCGCTCGATATTCGAAACTATGCAGTAACTGGGCTGGGAACGCCCGATTTTGGGAAGCTGAAAAAGTTGGTACTTTGAGTTGCATCAAGTAGGTACGGTTGCGAAAATACGGACATTATCGCAATTCGGGGCTACTTTGATTTTTTGGATTATTTTTTACTCCCCTCGTTTATATTGCTACAATCGTTCAATAACGTTTTTAAAATAATCTTCGCTGCTTGTGATGATCCTCGTCAAGGTACGGCGAACTTGGTACTGTATTTGTGCATATTTTGCTACGGCTTCCACCTTCAAAATTTTGAATCATTCCAAACGCTGCAAAACCTATCAGTATGTCCGGAGCGGACTCAGTCTCTGTTTTTGCAGAGGGGACGTTTGCGGAGCAGGTAAAAGTGTCGTAAAAATGTTATTTACAATCATGTTGAGTTTATCTCTCAGATACAAGAACTACTCAACTATATCATCCGAAATCGACCAGAGGATGAACGCGCTGCGTGTATACGTCCATTCCAAGAAGCCCTCGGGACGTCCGACGGAGAGAAATCAATCGAAGAAAATGTTGAGCTAAAGCGCAGATTATTTAAAATGCTTTCCGCCGAAATGAGAGAGCTGGGTGATGGCACGGATAAAGGTAGCGTCGGTTTGCCCTCTAAACACTTCGTTTCGTGCTTCCCCCCAAAAAAACACAGAAATCGAAGGATTCTTCAACCTGATTTTCTCTCACTTGTTCTCTCTACACGATCATGAGGGGTCCGATACAAGAGCTTATGTGGAAGCTATCATTCAACTACTTGCTCAACGCCCCTCAGAAAGGAAATTTATCAAGTACCGCATGTAAAAATATTCGCCTCCATCTTTATCACACTCTAACCGGATTATATAGCTTATCAAATTTGTTCAATGCCGTTGAACGAACGTCATCGTTACGTCCCATAATTTATACGACTCTCATAAAGATGACTAGTTCAAATGGCGATCTCGACAACCTACAGCTAAGACGCTCCAGCGTTGAAAAATGGCTATCCGAATGGAATATCTCTGAAAATGACAAAGCCGTGTTCCTCAAAAATATCTCAAACGCGTACCAAAAGGCGTCCCAGCCGTGGGTTGATATTGGCATCTACCCATATCACATTTTCCTTACCCAGATATCACTAGCGGAGATGCGTATGACTACGAGCGGCTATATGTTCGTACGTTGCCTCCAACATCAGCCGCTGCTCAGGAAGGTGCAGTCAATCTAATTGCCACTGCCCTCCGACTACCCACAATCCTGGATTTTGACCCCCTTTTCAAACTTGATGCGATCCTCGAGATCAAAAATCACGAACTATACGTCCTCCTTCAAATCTTCTTGAGCGGTGGTCTACCTGAATTTCAGGCATGGGAGAAAGAGCACGCCAACGTGTTACAAAGTTACAGTATGTGGATATTCCGTATGTTTTTACGCCCGAAATAACCCGGTGCAAAATGATAGACTTGGACCGCTCTCAGCTCGAACGTAAAATCCGATTACTCACATTTGCAACGCTCGCTTTTCAGTATATAGGCCGCGACTTACCCTATGCAAAAGTAAGTGAAGCAATTCAAGTAGATATTGAAAGCGTTGAGAAGTGGTCCATCGACAGTAAGAACGCCTTTGTATCTTGATATGCTCAACTTATAATAAAATACCACAGTTATTCGTGCAGGACTAGTGTGGGGTAAACTATCACAAGCGACGCAGAGCCTACACGTCACACGGTCAATAGCTCGAAACTTTGAAATAGAGCAATGGGAAGCTCTCGAAAAAAGGCTGGTGACATGGAAGTCTGGCCTCAATGGGGTTTTGGATGTCATTATGGGTGCTAAGCGACAAGCCGGGCTTGGTCAACCACCAGTTGTTGCTTAATCACAGAGTACTATTCTTGTATGAACTACTTCATACTTTCACGCCATGTCTTTGGCGACCTTCCGTGTCTTCGAGGGGCACCATCTTTGGTTGTGCACTTAAGATGCCAGGATTGAAGCATATTGCAAGTAGGGATCACACAATGTCGCTGGATCTTACAGCATCCAAAGCTCAATGCATATCTAGGTGTGGCAAAATCGTGCGTCTATGTAAATAAATCTATTACTAAGTATGATTACCATTCGCCGTCGAAACCAACAAATCCTATCAATATGTGAGTCGCTGGGCAACTTGATTGTTCATGGAACCTACCAGTCAGCAAGAATACAGGGAAAATTCTCTTCTTTTCAAGCGTAGCACACCAGTTCCAGGCACTTGTCAACCTTCCATCGATGCAGCTACCAGCATCAAAAAAGTTATCAGCTCCAGAACCATCGAAGCCATGCCGGAAGAAGTCGCTCAGAATCTCCCGTGTCAAATTTTCTGGCGATCCAAAGTCGTCGTCGATATAGGACCGTAAAGCAGGTTTCGCTATTAAAGATGGTATTTGTGAGAGTGTGTTGCAGATAGGAAGAAGTATGCGGTATATCTGAGTATATTTGTCGATAAACATCAGAGCGTTTGGCACGTTGTGATCGCCCATGTGGATAACGCTAGAACCAACCCAAGAGCCGACGCTTGTCTGTGCACTGTGTAGAATGGTGTGCATCATGCGAGATGTTTTAGGTGCCGCTTGAACACGGTTCAAGCCCTGTCCCGTATCACGCAGACGGTATTGGACATTTTCAGAAAGCAGATCTTGCTCTGCCAACGACCAAAGATGAAACATGTCTAGTTTTGCGGTGTTGTGAGTTATGAGATCGGTCATTACGCAAAAGCTTACCGTGAAGAATCTCCTTCCACAGCGTCAAGCTCTGGATGACATATTGGTATTGCTTCGCATGATCATGTGAAAGCCTAGCACCTCCTTTCCCGCTTCTTATGGCGAGACTACGCTTCTCGTCTTTAGCCTGAGTGGGATGGAAGTATTCTTTCAGGTAGGAGATCATTCGCTCGCATGGATCACGGTTGACACGTAGGAAGGCGTGATTATCTCCAATTGAGTACAAACATTGGCGGATCTGCTCCTGGGGAAGTTTGTCCCGCTGATACCGAGCTGCGAGTGTCTCGATAGCGCGTTCCTTGGATTTGATGTCTTTTTGAATATCTCTCCGAGGCCGACCCTCGGAATAAATTTCTTTAGTCGCAGTTGTTATGAGATCATCTCGAAGCAGCTCAAGAGCATCGTGTTCCTCCAGGACTGCGTACACAGTCTTGATGGGTCGAATGCACGAGAAGCTCAACAGCTCCTGAACATCCATTGATTGACTGTCCTGTGTTTTGGCTTTAGTGATAACGCTCGATAATGAGTGCCACAATTTTGAATTTACCTGCAGAAGGTATATGAGCTTTCCATAGGTCGTCCGCATCTTATCGGGATTCATGATTTTGTGTCTCCGACCAAGCTCAAAAATCTGTTGATAGAACTCTGCATTGGCCTGAAAATCACGGTCTGTGAAGAGCTCTTGGCCTTGTTTGTAATCGGCAGCAAGGAGTAGGCCAGACATAATGGCACAGAGTTCCCGAATTTGTTGTACTATCCTTTTGGCTTTTGACAGTCCAAAACCGATAGTATCGATCTTATCGGTGTACTCAGAGACGTTAAGGGCAGCTTCCAACAGACGAAGATATTTGCGCTCTATGAATGTAAGACGCAATGGGATGTACTTGGCACGTTCAATGAACCACTCGCCAACCTTTGCACCTACGACAGGCTGGGCACTAAGTAGCTCAATGGAAGGTTCGGTGACAACACGTTCCCAATCCTCGTTATCGGAATCACCATCCAATTCCATGTCCACCTAACAGAATACTTAGCTATGTCCTATGAATGTCGTTGAGACAATATTACCACATCGCCATTGGTAACAGTTGGAGCAGTGGTGCCATTGGTCCTCTTTGCCTTTTCGGATTGGTTAGAGAGCGGCTTGGCTTTGTGTTGCTTTCTCGAGCCCTTTCTATGCTGTGCAGCGAAGCAAACCTCGCAGTAGGCATCAGAGCACGAGTTGCAGAACACTTGGGCAGGCTGGTCTTACGACCATGGACATAGAGGGTAAGCCCGGGATGGATAGTACATATGTTTGAAGACTCACCTTCACATTCAACACAATAGCCTTCTGTAGCTACGGTCTCTGGCACTTCCTCATCCCAGCCTGTCGGGCTCACCTCGTCACTCCGAGAACGAGAGCGTGTATGCTCGACAGCTTCGTGGTTATCGCTTAGAATTGTTTCCAGGGAAAAGGTTGTATCGGAGCTTTTTGCTTTGATGTCACCAATCCCAACTGGAGGAGCTTCTGACATCGTGGTAGGGTGAGGAAGTGGGGTTGGGGACAACGTGTACCAGATCAACGACGCGTCTATACACGCGCTTCAAGCTGGTGTGACGACTCTAGTGTAGTCCTGATTAGAAGTAATTTATAAGCCCTCGTTGTCTAATGGTTATGACGTCAGACTTCTATTATATTATCTGGAGGTTGCGGGTTCGAGTCCCGCCGGGGGTTTCTCTCAATGACTTTTATTATCATCAATCTTTTTTTATTAAATTGTACCACCCATTCATTGTATATTCCCAGTTAAAGTTAAAAGAAACAGAAAGAACCGGAATCCAATTAGTCCCACATATTAAGTATCATTTTCGAGCACGCAATTGCGCCCTCAGCTGAGTGTTTTCTGTCTGCATCGAGTTCAACTCATCCAGTAATGCAATCCGTTGCGACTGTTCTGATGTCCGCATTGCCTCCACCTCATCTTCCGCCTTCTCAAGTGCAGCTCGTGTCTCCAATAACTCTGCTTCCAACTGTTTGCGCACCATCTCAGGAGCAGAAGCCGCTTCTTCTGCAAGTGCCAGTGTCCGGGCGCTCAGAGTGTTATTGGCCTCTGTTAGTTGTTGACAAGTCTCAGCTTGCTCAGCGAGTAGTGCCTCCACTTCCTGCTTCTCTTTTTCAATCCGCTCCACAGCACTCTGCAGTTGTTGCACGTCCTCTAATCTAGACATCAAGATAAGTGTATTGTCACACAAAGAGGAAAAGGAAGTCTCACAAGGCAGCTTGTTTAGACGCCATGGCCATGTTCCTTTCTTCCAGCGTACGAACCTGCTTCTGATAAGTCTCCATAGCGGTATTACCCTCCTGCGCTAGCTTCTGGGCACGTTCTGCATTTTTCTTCAATAGATCGTGCGCCTGGGCAAATCGTAACAGCCGCTCGATCAACGCTCGGTCGTCTTGTATAAGCGCTTGTACACGAGACGCAAAAGCCTCGATAGAGAAGTCTCCTCCACCGATAACTGGTGATGCAGGTTGCTTTGTGGACTCGTACAGCGACTTGAGCGATCGTACATCGAGCTCTGAAAGCGAAGCCACAGCTTTGGAGGGCCCATTGGCTTCACGCTGTAATGTGGGTGAGCCGGCACGAAACTGCCGCGAGCGGTTAAATTTCGCTGCGCGTGCTTCAGGAGACGGTAATATATTCCACAGAGGCATCAGGACTTGGACAACACGACCTGCAGAGTCGGAGGTAGATAATTCAGGAGATTGCCGACTATTGCTAATGCTCGAGCGTTCTGCTGTCCGGGCTTCGTTACGAGCATTGTCCCTTTCGCGGCGCACTTCCTCAAGTTCCCGAGCGAGTGCTTCGCGCTTGTCTAAACCGGATCGGATGTCGTCTTCAAGCTTCCTACGTACAGTTTCCCACTCTCCCTCAGTCCGCGCGTAAGACTCCAGCTTGGTATGAACCGTCTCAAGATGGGTACCGATAGATGAAAGTAGACCTTGCAGCGACGGATCACGCGAGAACAAAACAATCCCATGACGTTTGACTAGAGACTGCAATGCCTCCAGCCCAGTATCAAGCTCCTCGTGAGCTTGCCGCAATGCATTCTGATCCTCATCTCGTACGTCATCCATCTCTTGTTGTAATCGAGCCAAATCCTCCATTTTCTCGTCCTCTGCTTGAGCCTTTTGCCTCTCCCAAACCTCCCTCTCTGCATGCCACTGCGCAGTGATCCGGCGGATCTCGTCGTACTTGTCCTCCAACAGCTTCTTGATATCTGTTATCTCCTGTGCCGACCCATTCACGGCCATACCTCGATGAACCTCAGCTTCATTTAGTTTTGCCTTGAGCACCTCCACCTGCGTCGTCTGCTCCAATAGCTTTACTTTCTCATCTTCCAATGCCAACTTCTCCCTGAAAAGCTCTTGAAAGTCAACATCCCTTTGCCTAAATCTCGGAATCTCATCTTCGAACGCCTTAATCTTCTCTTCAGCGCTCTGCAAGTCCATTCCCATCAATGTTTCCACTTCCTGCTTTTCCAACTTCATCATAGACAACTCTCTTGTCAGTTCCACCTGCTTCTTTCCCGCCGCGGTCAAGGACGCTGTCGCAGCCTTCAATTTCTCCTCCAAGGCAACAATCTCAGCAGCAGCCGTCTCGTTTGGCGGCTTAGCGCGAGGAACAACAGTATTTGCATGTCCCGCAAATAGATGTGGACCATCGAATCGTGACTTGGCGGGCGATGACGAAGATACAAGGCTACCCGTTGTGGTTGGACTCATGAGCGTGCTGCGATTCGAATCATAACCAGAGTCTTCGCCAGTGTTGTTGCTATTAGCTTTCTGCTCTAAACTGCGTACAGAGAACGACAGTACCCCGGCGCGATGCTCAAGTACCCGCCTGTATACTTCCTGTGCGCGCTCAGATATGCGCCAAAACTCCTGCTGCGCAGCAGCCACACGACGATTGGCAGCTTCCAGTTGTTCATCTGTTTGTTTAGCACCCTTCTTATGCGTAGAATTGACCTTGGAGAGGGAGAGAGCTGCGTCCCGGATCTTGGTTTCGAGCGTCAACTTTTTGGACATGGCTTCAAGCCGTGACATCAAGGCTTGATGTTCCTGAGGGTAGAAATATATCCATGTCGCGTCCCAATTGAGAACTACAGGAACGACTGAAGCTTACTTTGGTCAAGTCGTCGATTTGTTCTGAACTCAAGATTTCAAAGTCTCGGCTGTCAACAACGGCTTGGGAGGCGAGAAGGCTAAGAAGAAGTTCATCACGAGTTGAGATTTTGTCCTGAGAGTTGTTGGCAGCCAACGTCTTTTTCCATTCGGTATCTGAAAATGACTTGGATTGTGCTCCCAGCTTGTGTGTGGGACGATTAAACGGAACGCGCGATGATGATGGAGATCCTGAAGAGGAGCGAGTGTTAGGTTCAGAAGTGTCAACGCCGTTTGTATTCCTCGAAGGCAATTCAAACTGTATATTCTTCTTTGCAAGCTCCTTCTTGAATGAAAGAGGAGGAGTGGGTGGTGTTGCGGTGCTTGGAGAAGGCGGGGGCCAAGAAGGCCCATTCAATGGTCTTGCACTGAAGGGCTGAGCCGACAAAGGCGAATCAATGCCAGCTGACGGGGGAGATGAGCTCGTTGAGGTAGTCGCGGCTCCAAGTAGCCTGCGGACGCCATTCATGGCAACGACTGCTGGGGAATGAGTATACTGTAGGTCGAGAGTGAACGTTTGAACAATGAGTTGGTATAACCCTAACCCTAACCCTATATCAAGAACATCTGCAAGTTGCCACCGTCGTAGAGGCCGATAAGTCTGTTTCCAACTACACCCAATGTTCTGTTGACGCTCATGTCATTCACATTTAATTGGCCTCGTTTTTCGGACCAGTTTCACTATGATGCTATTCAAATGCTCAATACTGCCCTCAATAAGGGCAATAAACCTCCCATCATAGCGGACCGAATCGAGGTTGTCGAACTCGAGATGGGTACACAGGTGCCCACCCTCTCTCGGTCTCGAATACATTGTGTATAACATTTTAAAGCCTCCAGAATTGGAGATTCGTGATATCGGGGAACTGACTGTTGATCAGTTCCGAGGTATATTCCGTCTCACTTATTCAGGTGACGCACACCTAGTCCTCAAGACAAAAGTACAGGTTTGTCGCGAACGTCATTTTTTTTTGACCTTTTGACCTGAATTCTTCATTCAGGCAAACCCACTAAACCATAAACAACCCGATATTCATCTCATGACTGGCTCAAGAGGCATGTTAGCCGCGAAACAGCCTCTTGTTGTGCCTATGCTCCTTCGTCTCTCCCACTTCAAGCTCAACTCTTATGTGGTTCTGGTAGTATCCAAACAAAAGGGCATTACCCTTGTTTTTAAGACGGACCCTCTGCAAAACGTCGACATAAACAGTACATTTGACTCCGTCGCTGTGATTCAAAAATACATCCAGCGTGAAATTGAAGGGCAGCTACGCCAAATGTTTCGCGAAGACCTACCTGGAATCATACATCGTCTCAGCCAGCAATGGGTTAAAGCTAAAATTGAGGCTCCTTATCTGCATAAAAATCCCCCTCCCGTCAGCAGTCAACAGGCGTTTGAGACGCGCTCTGCAGCAGAAACATCTATTAGAAGTTTACCGCCTGCTGTATCGGAAAGCGGCATCCACCCTCGAAGGCCTCCGTCTCTTGCCTCCATCAGAAGCTATACTTTTCCTAATCGCCCCCGTTCTACGTCCGGCTATTCCTCCCTAAAATCTAAATCCCCCAAGCAGCCACCATCCACCATCCCGTTCGAATCTGTCTCATCCCCCGATGAGAACTTCGACCCCACCTACGGCTTACGACCGGAAGGCCTCCCCACGAAGAGTGATTTTCGTGGATTTAGTAGTCTGTTCGGTCCTAATAAGGGACTCGCCGATCTTACTGAGGATTCGGAGGAAGACCTTGAATATGATGACGATGACGACGGTGCTGCATCGTTTGACATTGTGAACTGGGAATACACCGTACCAGAGTCTGACGTTGGCACGAGTCCGGCAATTCCCGAAACAGAGTACGAAACCATCCCAGCAGTCGGAGGAGGAACAATCACACGACCAAGAATATACCACTCGCAATCCATGATACAGCCTTCATTCAGTAAAGCCAACGTCACTGCTTCAGTGTCACAAACAAAATCTCCTCATTCCTATAGCTCAGTGGTACCTCCCAGGTCTGGGTTTACTACACCTGGCCTTATCTCGCGACGCTCAAGCGGAGGGTACAACCCGTACTTTGGTGACGTGCACCCCCCATATAGCGCTGCAGGAGGGTTTTACACCACACCTTTTAGTTCTATGTCTGGCCGTCCGGTCACTCCTGATAGTGTGGAGACCCAGCTGTCAAGGTCAAGTAGTGGTCGAGGTCCAATGTCGACGCCACCTACCGAGCATATGATACACGAAGCCGACCACAATGATCGTCAATCCGACGCGTCTTACAGTGGTGTTACTTCTGTCCAACGCCCCTCTACCATACCCTCATCTGTGCCCTCCTCCAGGCGCCCTTCTATTTCCACCATGGCTAATCTTGACGCTACCTTTCCCCCCGGTTATACGTCTTCCTCCAATGGCGCATCTATCCATGCATCCCCACACAACCCCAAAATTGTTCTCCGCCCATCACTCAACAATACTATCCACCAACTTGCCACCCTCTCTTTCTCCAACCATACACTCTCTCCATACACTAGATCACTCCAGCATTTCACCGTCCGCAGTGTGCCACCACGTTCTGCCCCTCCTACAGCTGCTTTCGATCGTCAATCTATTAAAGCCAAGCGGAAGCGCACGTTCCGTCTGGGTGCTAGTGCAGAGGCGGCTCATTCTACTGAGTCAGACGTCGTTACCGGGCCCGAGCTACATACGGATGACGATGAAGACTTTAATGTTTCTGATATGGATCGATATTTCAAGAGGCATGACGACCATGACTTTGAGCATGAAGACATACCTCCAACGATAGGATATTTCGGCCATTTAAAGCCACCGTACGCACGGCGCCCTTCACATCTTAACGATGGGAAAGGAAATCCAAGAGCATCCAGTCAAGGTCAGAGTATCCCTCCATAGCCCTAGGGTCCACCTGTCAATGCATGTCAACACCATTTATACCAGCTCAATATCATCTATCAGGTTTGTACTTTTTAATAGTTTACGTACACATGGATTTTCGGCGAGAACCTCACAATATTTACTTAGCATCTAGACATTTGTATACTCCACTTGTGCTCAATTTAAACGCATGTTAGAACACTATCCTCCAGTAAATACAGTACATAAAATTAGCTCCTTGAAACCCGCAAGCGATATGAAATCAGGCAAAAAATAAACAGAACACTGATAGCACTGGGTAAATTGGAATCCTGTCGAGCATGAATGGGCCGCCACCAGACGTGCATTTGTCCCTTCAGAGATCCATGTTGACTACTGGCAATGTAGGAAACACTTCCATTTCCATGATTGGTACTCCAACCATTCCGGCGGTGGCGGCGGTTGTCTCCTGTTGGAAGTCCTAACGGGTTGCATTGACGTTAAGGGCCGGTAGATTATAATGGACGGATAAAGAGGGAGAAGATCAGCAGAAATCAAAGGGTCGAATGACCGTTGATACCCACGTCGACTGAATGCAAAGAAGCGCGCACAGTTTCGTTAATAGACCTGGCGAGGGAAACACAAAACACAGGATAAGCACACACCATGCATACTGGGAAGCCTGCTCGTATTCTGGCGCGCTGAAGGTGTCTGCCGAAGCTGACGGAAGTCGTTATTGGCATATGTTTTTGTGAGACCTGTTGTAGGTACTTGAGAGCGGAGGGGTGCAGTCGGTGGGGAGATAACGACGCCAAGAATATCTGGTGTTTTGGCGCCATTTTTGGGTGTGGCGGGGGTCGGAATATCTTGTCTCATGAGATCATCCAAGCTCTGGATTGAGAGCTTGAGTTCTCCGTCAAGGATGGTTGCTGTGGGTGGTAGGAATGAGTTCTCTTCTATCGTGAGCGTGGACCGGAGAGTTTCAATAGCAGAGTGTCGATCAGAAGGAAGGGATGAGAGGAGGTTTGAGAAGAGGATTAACAATGAATCTAATGTTATTCCACAGAGTGCCGTTAGCCTATCATCTGCTTGTAAAGGCAGCCACTCGATGATGGCAAGTATCTTTTCAGCGTTTGAGGCATCTAATTGGCGGGTTGCGAAAGTAGCCAGCATTTGGCCTAGTTCGAGTCGAAGAGGCTCTAGATTTAATGCACCAACCGGCAAAGCACGTATACCATCGGAAACATACGCAATGAGCAGGCTTGCCTGATCAATTTGACAGCAAATGCGCAGTGCGGTCAAAATGATAGTAAACTGAAGACTGGGATCAAAGGTGCTTGTTGAAGGTGCCAATACAAGAATTAGCTCTTGCAGATTTTTTACAATTAGATGGCTCTCAAGCAAAGCTGTAAGGCTGTCATCCAAAGCAAGTGATAAATCGGGAGTGTCGGATATGGCAGCCAAACACCATTT
The DNA here is from genome assembly GCA_900068965.1 of Calocybe gambosa. NCBI lineage: Eukaryota > Fungi > Basidiomycota > Agaricomycetes > Agaricales > Lyophyllaceae > Calocybe > Calocybe gambosa. The sequence continues at coordinate 99,964 of CEMU01568449.1, forward strand.
TGATGAGCTAGAGGAGGATTTGACGAGTTCAAGGAAGAACTGATATATGAGAGCCACTCGGTATTGAAGAATCATCCTGTAAACCTCTCGGTGGGGATAAGTAGCCAATGTTTGTATAATCCGTGTGACATCCCTAAGTTCTTCTGAGAGGAGCCATGCGCCGATTCCGAGCACATCATTATCCAACTTGATCAGTCGTTTCACGATGTGAGCTCTATTTTCCGGATCCAGGTGGCTCAGGAACGTCCGGAGCTCATCAAGCACACCTGGTAAGATGGAAGTGACCCAGAAAGACGGCCCGCCCTCGTCAGAGTGCTCCGCATTATCACCTGGTAGAATATGGTCAACCATAGAAAACACCTGCGATGCATGGTAAACCGGATCTCGATCACCGCTATGCATCATGTGTTGTAGTAACGATCGCAAGACAACGCCGGCTCCATGATGAGCGGGTTCTGCAATGATCTCGGGTTTAGACAGCACATGTACAAGGTCCAAGCATGCTTGCCGGGCACCCCGAGCAGATGTGGACGCGCGGGCTGATTGCGAATAACTCATGTCAGCGGCGTCGGTGCATACAAAGATTTCGGCTGCAGCTATGGTCAGGCGACGCATCGTTCGGCTAGTGAACGGGTATACCGGCGTTAGCTGCGCGATAAGTTGGAGTAATTCGTCTGCGAAGGAAAATAGCTGTTCTGTGAGAGCCTGATTCATCTGAGGGACCGGCGAAACAACAAAATGCCCGCTGATATCGCTACTGATACCAATCAAATTGTCTGCCAGACAAATCACAATCCCAGGAGACCGTTCTGTCCAGAACGCCTTCAGAGTACGCAATTCACCTTCCGGCCTCTCTAGGTGTTCTTTGATGATAGCTAAAGACACGCGTAAAGTGCGTATCCGCCTAAGTGATAGGGGGTGGTCGCTCGAGAACATGAGTTCCTCCGCTGCTGCAGGTAAACCATCCTCGTACACAAGGGCAATTTTACGCAACAACAGCAATTCATGTTCCGGAATAAATGACAGTGGGGACTTGAGAGAGAGAATGAGCTGTGCGAAGTCATCGTTCAAGATGGCAGAAGGGTCATGAGCAAGATCGAGGATGACCTTCTCCGCTAGAACTCCTGACTGTCGAGGTGGGTCATTCTCTGATGTTATCCAATCAAGGCGACGTGTCAGTTGGCGCAGGAGCATTAGGTGATTAACGATCTAGAATTCAGATGTTTCAATATAATGTGGTCTTCTGATTCTTTTCTTTTTACCTCACGATAACCATCCAACCCTTGCCATAGATGTAATAGAGCCAGGGCCCTCTCCCGGCAGGTGTCATTTCCCAGACTATCGGCCCATGCCCAAACCGCTAAGACACTGGAAATGCCAATGAAGGCCCTGACCAAGGTAACAAATGCATCATGTGAAACGATATTGATATTGTTGCGGAAATGCAGAGGAGAATGAGACTGGAGAGACGCCAAAATGGGGTTTTCGGCCAATTTGGCGATAAGGTCTTCATGGAGAATCATAGACTCTAGCCAGATCCCAATCGACTGTTCCTCAGAGCCGACATCTTTAAGTAGACCCCATGACCTGTTAAAGTCCCCTCGCGTGTTAGAAAGGGCATCCTCGAGGCATTCCCAATCGGAGATCCTCGACGCCAGTCGTTCTGCAATCTGCTGGGTGAGTACAGCCGACTTAGAGGCGTAGTCCATTTGGTACAACATTCTGGCAAACCCCGCGTCGTTCATGTGACGAGCAATATCAACATTCGTAGCGGCGTCCAAAAGACAAAGGACAGTCCTATCATCAAGGGTCTGAGGGGTAAATAGTGCTCCTAGATCCAAAAAACTCTGTAAATAAAAATAAGGTGTACTTCGAAGGATTCCTGCCATAAGGGTGACGAACTAGAAGTGCGCGAGCCAAGCCGGGATGCTGCGAAGCAGAAACACTCAAGAGTTTTGCGATCAGATAGGCCTCATCGTAGTCCTGATATAACAACTTTCAGACTTATCAAAGGGCACTAAAGAAGAACCTTCCAACCTTCGGGCGAGAGATACTTTTAGCAATGTTCGACGCGAACGTCAACAGGTCCCCATGTGATGTGTCATCTCGTACAGGAGCTGATAGTACGCTTATCACACTCGCAATATCCAGTTCATCGTCGCCGAGAGACTCCAGGTCCGCATGCAAGTAGGGAAATTGAGGTAAGTCCCAGTCGTCATCAGATGGCTTGAGACAAAACATCAACCGCACAACGAGCGGCAGCGGGGGTGAATTAGGAATCAAGGACAACAATTGTTTCGCAATGATTGTTGGATCAGAAAGTACAGAAGGGTCCACTATTTTTGAGAGGGTGGTCGTTTCGAATGAAGGAATGGGCCGCGCTTCATATGCCTCTACAATCAAGGAAGGTTCTGTGACGACTTCCCCGTATATTGCCATTGATATTGTTGTAAAAGACCCTTTCACAATCATCAGACGCGTGGCATGCTGCATAATGTCAAGAGATATCTTCTTGAAAAGGCATATGAAGTACGAACATTGGTGCCCATATTCACTTTGAAGTCAACCTGACCACCTGGGTAGGCAATGACAGTAGGGACAAGAGCATTGATCGGACGTGTTTTCTCTTTACTATCTGGTACTTGGATTGGATGCGAATTTAGGAAGACCTCCAGAAAGAAAGCTCCGGGCTCTGTCTGACTGTGTTGTGTCAAGACGTGAATTGGATATTTACCAAGGATGAACTAACGCGACAACCTCTGGGCAATTTACAAAGGGCTGCACTCCACTCGGAAATATACAGATTGAAGAGATGCTGACTGGGGCGGCAAAACGGATTGCAGCAATGTTAGACTGGCCCTCGGGGGAGAGGTTGCACCAGTAGATGAGCATTTCGAGAGTAAAGAGCCCGGCAAACTCCGCTGACGGCCTTCCGCAGTCGATCTAACTTTTATTAGCTAATACGCGCTCTTTGGACCCGCCCTCATGAGTCGTTCGACCACGATAAAGCTACCGGTGCTCGATCTTTCCACAAGCTCTCCGCGTTCCCCATCAATGAGAGGTCGTCCTCGTAGTGCAAGCATTGTAAAAGTAGAGGAAATTGGCGACCGTTCGATAGAGGAATCATTAGACCGAAGCACTTTCGTCAATATAAACGCAGATTGGGTAAATGCAAAAGGTGCGCCTCTTTGATTTTGATGGTATGAAGTTTCTCATGGCCAGATTTAGGTGCATGGCTAATACACGTCGTCCTCATCATTTTGGGAAAAATAGTCATTGATACCATTCCCGGAGTGACGCAACAAATTAGCTGGACATTGGTCAATCTCTTATACCTTGCAGTACGTGGTGTGAAGAGCTGGTTCATAAAATAACTGATCTCTCCAAAGCTGTCCTACCTAATGTTTCATTGGGTTACTGGTATACCATTCGAAAATGACCTACACGGAGGAGCTTATGATGACTTGACGATGTGGGAACAAATTGACGACGGCGCTCAATACACGCCTGCAAAGAAATGGCTATTCACTGTTCCTGTTGGACTGTAAGTATATATACTAGATATTATTCTTTCAAACTGACATCACTAGATTCCTTGCATCTACCCATTACACCAACTACAACCTATGGTTATTTGCAATCAACATTACCGCGCTGATTTTTGTTTTAATTCCAAAATTGCCTCAAGTGCTTACTTTTCGTCTCCCAAGCCTTCATCATGCGAGCTGACGATGCCAAAATTTTGTATAGCTACATCGACAGCGTGTGCGCTTTATGTCGGAAGACCTTTCTGGAATAAGCACACCCATCACACCGAGTTTTCCCTCGTCAACTGCGGGAACACCTCTCGCAGAAAAATCTGAAGTTATCAATATTACTGAAGCCCACTTCCACTGAACCGCGGCCATACTACAACCCAAATACGCTCAGCATCTTGGAACGAAGCAAAGGACTTTTAATACATATCCCACCCATTCATTGCATATCTAGAAACGATGGAGAACTAATCCCCCTCATTCATAGTACCACTCTTACGAGGGCTTCTGCTGAATTATATAATATGCTTATCTATTGCATGTCCGTCCCGGATGTGTGTGTATATTGCTGAAGGCGTAACCTGTAGGGTTCATAATTGTATGAGTGCCTTGGAGTTTAACAACCAGTTGCTTGTTTGAGCGTACAAGTTGCGGAGGAGCATCAACACCGTGACTTTCCCTACAGCAGGTATATACAACGACGCCTGACATATGTGAGCATTGGAACGAGACAAATATGCAGGTGACGGCCAACCTTGTCGCGCACATCTTTATCGAAATTCTTATCGGCTGCGACATTCAGACACACGCACCCACTTTTTAGCCATTCGGTCTTGACCTTATACGTCGCACTAGGCACGGCCGATACCACGACGTCCGAAAGAGCCAAACACTCTTGAAGCGAGAATGTGCACGATCTCACGACGTGTCGGGGATGGTACGGAGGTCTAGCTTCATTCTCGGTTTTGACCGAACCCTGGGGACGCTTTGTGTACTCCTATGCGGGGGAAGGAAACATCCAGGATCAGAGGCGCGGGGCGCTCGGAAGCGATAGAACGAAAAGGGAAAGGCAGAACGTGCACATACCAAAATAGAATCAATGTCTACGGAGAATACTCGCGCCCCGTCATTTGAAAGGAGGGCGGCAAGCGGGCGACCGACTACTTCTGATCTGGAAAAAGCAGGATGACTGAGCAAGGAGCCAAGCCTCTACCCAGAGTGAGCGGGGCATGCGGACCTATTAATGATCGTGATAGTTCTGCCATAAACACGGTCGCCATAAGGTAGTATTGTGTTGTACACCCTAGCAAACTCAAGACATTTGACAATAGCGAGAGGCGTGCAAGGAATGATAGACTTGACAGTCTCCGGCGGTGGCTCATCTGAATCTGAGGCAGACGTAGGGGACGGGGGAGGGACAGTTGACAACAATGAGCTTGGTTTGATAAAACGGATACTGTGGAGGTAAAACGGACTCGGGTGTAACTCCTTCTGGAATGGAAACCAGGTCTTCACACTCACTTATGATACAGGTTATAATGAAATTTAACATGTAGGCCTTCGACATCCTTGAAGGGGGAAACAATCTGTTTGAACAAAAGCTGTTATGATGCGTAGACAAGCGATTGAATTCATATTACCTGTTGTAGATAATGATCCTGATGTCCTCGATTAGATTGACGCGTTCTTGGGCGGTAGAGAACTCAAACCTGTTGAACACCAAAGATGGGATAATATACCTTGGATATTCAGTTTTTTTTATGTACAAAGCCCACGTGCCTATATACATACCATTATACCGTCAACGCTATCGTCCTCATTGGCCTCTATGATGGCTTCCTCAACGCCATCCCCTTCACCCAAATTACTAGAAATAGCCGCCCCTGTTTTCTTCAACACAAAATCCACGCCTAGTTCGACACTTTGCTTCTGAGTGAATTCGGCGTAGCTCCTGCTGGGTGCAGAGGATGTAGAGAGGATCCCGACCAGCTTAGGTGGCTTTTGGCACTTGAGGAGAGAGGATTTTACCTCTTCGTGGAATGTAGTCGCAATGGAATCTGCCTTGAGCAAAAGACCTTTGCCCTGTGCGGCTGGCATATTGTAAGTACGCGTTTGCGCACCAAATTTTTTTGGGATAAGATTAGATCGTTCCATCTTATCTATGTCCTCAATTACGACTGATATGATAAAAGTACATAGAGCCTTGACAAGACTTCACAAGGAAAAGAGGGAAAAGATACAACGTATAGGAGTCATACAGTCATGATCGGGCTTCGTTTAGCAATTAATTGTCCTCATGGTTGACGCCGTTTGGTTTGCGTGGAAGTGGAGGGACAGCTGAGATTCTCCCCCTTTCTTCGCCATCGTCGTCCTCGTCTTCGTCCATGAGTTGTGCAGCACGCTGTAGAATTCAGTTCAAAATATCAAGCAGATTCATTCATAGTCAACCTACCTTCATTGCCTCGGCCTCATTGGAGTAATGCTTGACGCGTGCACGTACGAAATTCCGATGATTCTCTGAAGCTTAGATTCCAAAGACAGATAAGTTATACATGAGTAAAAAGGTGTAAAATAGCTCACTTTTCTCATCCATCTTCGTCTCGTCCTCTTCTTCTACCTCCTCTCCAGGCTCACGTGAATCGGCTCTTATCTCCCTTCGAGCTTCGTTTGGAAGACTAAAACTCGGGCTTCTACTTGACGTCGCACTCCCAGAACGTCCAGAAGTAGACCCAGATCTACCCAGACTCGAGACAGAAGTTCTCCGAGATGATGGTCCAGAGGTATCAGCACCTGTGGACGAGACTGACATTTGAGGCGATCCTGTTTCGTGCTCACGGGAAGAAAACGTATGTTGACCATCTAGATCAAACTTTGGTATATCTAGAACGGAGTTGATTTGATAGAATGATTCACTCGTGAATCGAGCTAACGCACCTCCCTCGACTTCGTCCGTCTCGGGATTATAACGAATGTAAGGTGTCTTAGGTTCTGTGATCTTCATCAGGCTGTCCTTCTGGATTTCCGTAAGAGCAAGGTTCTCCTCGTCCCATTGTAGGCTGCTGTGAAAGATGTAGATTCCGATATAGTACTACTAAAGAGATGTTGAGCATACTGTGCCGGAGCGCCAGGTGTTTGCGGTTGCGCATTCTTGAGAATTCCTTTAGGTTTTGGTAGTGAGGCTGAGCGAGGAAGTGGTCGAAAATGAGTTGGATCCTGAATTACTTCTATGTTGGTCATTATGGAGGAGATAGACAAGAGGCGATGCTTCTAATTTGTGATCAGTGGAGTCTGACTTATTAGGTAAGAGCCATAACATCATTGCCTTTGCAACTTTTCATGACATGAAAGGAATAGATTGCATGT
>CEMU01568480.1:8421-29070 GCA_900068965.1 Calocybe gambosa
ATAGGTGCATCTATGACGCTGGTGGGCTTGCTTCCACCTCTTTGCGATAATGGAAGTATTCTAGTCGATGGCGGTTATAGTAAGTGGTCCCCCCTCTCGCATGTTGTAAGGCTGATAGTCTCGTGTAGTCGACAACCTTCCTGTAGCGGCTATGTTTTCCATGGGTACTAGTAAAGTGTTTGCGTGCGATGTTGGCTCCGTAAGTTTCGGTTTTATGTGAAGCAATCATGTCCTCAGAGTTCGTTTGTCTGCAAGCTCGATGATAACTCTCCCAGGAATTTTGGCGATTCGGTTTCCGGGTGGTGGCTTTTGCTCAACAGATGGAACCCGTTTTCCAACGCAAGACATGTACCTCCCATCACGGAAATCCAAAGTCGACTGGCATAGTACGCGAATGATTTACTCGGCTTTGGTTGTCCGGTTTTAACATCCATTCAGCGTTTCAAGTGTAAAAACTTTGGAAGACACCAAGGTCATGAAAAACTGTTTTTACATACAAATGCCTGTACATGAGGTAATTTCCTGATTTCCTTTTCCTTCAATGTTAACCAGCTGATCATTGTCCGTCTGTCATAGTATGGAACTCTACAATTCAATAAATTCGAAGAGATCCAGCAGAAAGGATATACCGCCGCAATAGAGCATTTAAAGAAGTTAGACCAAGAAGACAGACTCCCTCCACCATTTATAAACGGGAAAGAAGCCACAAACAGTGGCAGGAAGAAAGGTCTCAGCGCGCGACGGAACTCCGTATGAGTTTGCATCAAGTCGATAAATCACATACCACACCACAGCCCATGTTATCAGATGGTAGATCTAGGTCCCTAATAGATAATTAAACAATTAAATAATTCCGAGGAGTAGATATTTTCCTGATTTGGTTAGGTCTATCAACATGTTAAATGACGACTTCCATGGCCTCTGAAGCAGAGAGTGCGTCACAACCAACAGTCGATGTAGAGCTACTTAAGGAAATTGCGAGGAAGGCGCTGGTCGATGCCTTGAACTCCGTTTGTCTCTCGCAAAATTATATCACCCCACCAATACTTATATTTGTCAGGTCAACGGGGCAAAAACTCTTGTTTTGGACACTTCATTAGCTGGCCCACTTGGCCTTGTTGCTGAAGTTTCGCTTTTAAAGGTGAGGGTATAAGAGCTCTTTCCCTGTCTTCAAATTCTCAGACTCTGGCAGCACCATGGAGTCGACAAAATGTTTTGGCTTGAACCTGGTGCGCTGTCGTCGACGACGACAAACGTTGTCTATCTGTGTCGACCCAAAATTGCATATGTCAAAATTATCGCAGGTAAACTAGCCTCTTCTCCTTACATGCATTTATTCTGATTGCTCGTAGATCACATCAAGCGACATGCTAGCGAATCGCGAAAACACACCTACACTCTTTTACTTGTCCCACGGGAATCAACGCTAGTTACTCAAATACTCGAAGACGAAGGTGTACTCGGAGATGTCAATATTTCCTCTTACAATCTCCAGTTCATACCTTTGGCGGATGACGTTGTATCCCTAGAGTGCGATACTGCATTTAGAGATCTGTGGGTGGTACGTTTATGCATTTGATCAAGTTGTGTCGTGTGATATGTTGAGCATGATCTAGGACGGAGACGAGACTATTATCTACGACTCCGCACAGGCCTTGGCTACACTCCAGAAGTTGTATGGCTGGTTTCCGCGTGTGGTTGGGAAAGGAGATGCGGCAGCGGTAAGTACATTTAATAGTACTGTATCGGAAGACGCTATCATCTGACTGAATAACAGCGTTTAACGACTCTTCTCACTCGTGAATCGTCAAGGTTCACTAATTCCGCTTCGCCAGACAAACTCTCAGTACCCTCAGAGAAAATCGACTGTCTTATTGTCTTGGATCGCCGCGTTGACATGATTACGCCTCTCCTAACTCAACTGACTTACGAAGGACTTATAGATGAGCTGATAGGCATCAAGAACTGTATGTTGTACATGGTATGACTGTAGTGTCAACGGTGCTTACAGGAAGTTAAGCACACGTGGAACTGCCGGCGTCTCTTCTTGCACCACCCGCTCCACCTGTGGCCAACGCAGCTAGTTCCTCTTCAACGTCTTCGACGAACCCGGCAGTGACCTCTATAAAAAAAGACGCGAAGAAGAAACATCATCTGAACGCCGCCACAGATTCCGTCTTTGAAGATTTAAGAGATCTTAACTTTTCTTCGGTTGGAAGGAGGCTAAATAAAGTCGCACGTCGCTTAGACGAAGATTACAAGGTCAGTTTCTACTCTATCCACGGGACGAGCTTACTTCTGAAGTGACATTTCAAGACCAACCTGCAATCAAAGACGGTTGCTCAACTGCGCGATTTTGTTGGCAAAATTGGTGGATTGAAATATGAGCACCAGTCACTAACACTGCGTAGGTTTTCTTGGGCGATGGATTTGACTTCTATTAATATACCTAGATACTGGCCTGTCGGAAATTCTTGTTCCAATGACTCGAACGGAGGAGTTCAACAAATCTTTGGAGATACAACAAAGTGATATTGACCTTCTGATGCCACCCGCTTTATTTTTAATGTATCCTCCAGACCTTCTAGCATCGTATGAGGTTTCCGCACAAGTTTCTGCCATTGAAGATTTGATAGCACAGGGTTCGGAGATGACAATTGTTCTTAGGCTACTGTGCCTCGCAAGCATCACATCTGGGGGTATTAAAGCCAAAGCACTCGAGAGTATCAAGCGTGAAATTTTACAAGTGAGTTTGATAACCTTCTCTCTCTCTCTCTGATTTGCTAAGTAGTGATATGCGAACAGGCGTACGGATATAAGTTTCTTCCATTACTACTTTCTCTCGCGTCGCCACCGCTTGGTATGCTGTTGCCAAATCCTTTACCAGCAAATGCCTCCCCCCAGCTTACAGCCTCAAAATATCCATTTGCGAGTCTTCGAAAGTCACTTCGTCTGCTCATTGAGGACACAGTGGAAGGATTGGATGAAGTTGAAAATGATATTAGCTTTACGTATTCTGGATACGCGCCAATCAGTGTCCGGCTCGTTCAATGCGTTGCGCAGAAGGGGGGTGTTATAAGCAACCCTGCGGAGAAAGCCGCAAACGTCAACGACAGCGATGGGAAGATTATTGCCCCGCAAGGAAAAGTACAAGCACATCCTATTGTAGGATGGAAGGGATTCGACGATGCGGTCGGCGCTATCCCGGGAGCGACGGTTGATGCTGTTCAGAAAGGTATTCCAGTTGTGTCCTCTTTGCGTGAGTACTTTTATAAGCTCTTTGCGACATCTTGTTTGAACGTCAACAAGTCCAACCTGGGGACAAGGTTATGACAACCGTTGTTTTCTTTGTGGGTGGGTGCACATATACGGAAATCGCGGCATTAAGATGGGTTGGTCGACAGCACAAGGGTATGTTTCCCTTTTGGGCGAAGTTAGTAATAGCCTCGTGTCTCACAAATAATCAAACAGGCAGAAAGTTTTTGATAGCAACTACAGGCATGATCAATGGTTCGAGCATTATTAATAGTATTGGAGGAATGGGAGGAGCGACAAGAGGACCCAACGCTGCAGCTATATAGAATGTGACTTGTGTCCGCGGAGTTGCAGGGGCCACAACAGGAACAATGCGGACGCGACGCGTCTGTTTGTTTGGTTTCGGATCCGTGCGGTCTTGTGAGACCCCAGACAGAGGCGCGGAGAAGATCTTGACATTTAGGGAAAGTTGAATGCCTGATATTTGTGGTCCTCATATGTGGTCTTGAGCCCAAAAAATCTAATAGGTTTTATGAAGACAACAGCTTGATAAATGGGTTTTCTAGCTCTTGGTTTATCAAAAACAAAAGCTTGTACAGTTTGTTTTTGAGTGATAGGACGCTGGTTGTTTTCATAGGGTGATCGGGGTCAGATGTTTATTTCGATCGAAGCCCTGTCAGTTGAATTGGGCTCACAAGTATAAGTTCCGCTGTAATAGAAGGAGCCCTTAGCTTCATTGTTGTTGTCCCCCCACCCACTAGCTTCACATTCTTTTTTTTTCGCCTTCGTCGATCAGTAAGTGTCTCCCCGTTCCACATTGCTAGATCCTCACCCTGCCTTCTACTAGCTCCGCAGTCCTTAAAATAATTATCAAAAACTGCATATTGTGTGGCTCAAAAAAAAATTCAGATGGCTCCACAAACAACAACCAAAGGCTCGTCTGAAAAACCCGCTAAAAGAGGTCCGCAGCTACTTCAATTACAAGCACTTTTTCGCAACAACTTTTTTTTCTTTCTTCTAGTGAGGTCCGGCGGCGCGGGTGGCAGGAAGAAGCTTACACCATTCAACAAGTTTATGGTGGGTGTCGCTTGTTCACCACTAAGCACCAAGGCTCATCTATGCTCGTTTAGCAATCGGAAATGGCCCGTTTGAAGGAAGACGAGCCTGATATTTCCCACCAAGAAAGGTACAATGTCACCTCATATCTTCTGCCGGTTAGCTGATCTGCTTGGAATGTCAAGGTTTAAAATGGCTACCGCGAACTGGAAGACGGCCAAAGAAAACCCTAAGAACACGTAAAATCCAACATTTCCTAATATGTTCCTTGTTCTCGTCGAACCATTGGCGTCCACTCCCTCCCTTGTCCTACCATCCAACTTGCATATACCCTCTGAACTGATATATCGCTCTCATATTCTTCGTGCTACTTGCTGTACGGATTATATATTACTATTATATTTTTTACCGTATTCCATTCAATAAAATTGTTGATATTTTTTCGTTGAGAACAGAGCCCTGGTGCTCGGCTCTCTACGTTAACCAGATTATGACTTCATATAGCGGATCTTTGCACAGCACTTTTTCGTTGACTCTTGACACGCGTGTGACCCTACAGTATGGGGATTTTAGCGTCCCATCACATCGGACAGCTTGTAAAAATCTGGCAAACTGCAAAAGCTTCAGCAGCTCAGCTCTTTTAGGGAGTTGCTAGCTATCAGCCTGTATGTTTGCTGGCGCGCCCCGGCCCACTCAGGCTCAATTTTACCGCAAGTTGGGTATTTCACATGAGGTTAAAATCCCGTGACCAATTACATCACGGGTACCTGCCGAAAGAGACCCCGCTTGGGGTCGCTTCAGGTCTTCATCTTATCTCTCGTTCTTGCTTTCATTGCTACTTCCACTATATAATATTCCCTCATCTTTCATTACCACATTTTTATCGCTTAAGGCTCTAAAACATGAGCCCTGTATATGATACTGATAACGAAGAAACGCTATTCGATTTTGATACCTACGATGATCCTGATATCCACCTTTTCTCGGCCCCAGTCTCTATAAACCGTCAACCAGGCTTGAATGATATCGAAACTCACGGAGATAAATCTCCTCACGATGGACGGTCAGCATCCGAGGAGACTGGACCCCAAGTTACAGATAAGAAAGGGAAAGGTGTGACAAAGTCTTTGCCGATTTGCGTGCCCGCAGTTGCGGCATACAACGACTTTGACATGGAATATTCTCTCTCAACCGCACCTTCTACAAGTAGTAATTCACGCCAGTCATTTCCATTCACACCCATAACACCACCGTATTTTCATCAGCGCTCCCTATTCAGTGATATTGGACAGCATATCGATCCTTTGAACGATCAGACTATAGGGGACTCGTCTCTTGGACGATTCGATCCATCTTCGTGGAAAGGGAAACAGAAAGCACCTGTTTTACCACCCTTGACCTTTTCGTCCACAGATTCCATCCACCCTTCGCCCCTCTCCCCACCTCTACAATCTTCATCCATAGCACCTTCACCATACGCCTCTAGCCATGGTCCCTCGTTGGATAACAGGAGAGATGACGTATACTTTCAGGAGAATAATGGGGATGAGCGACAGTGCTCTGCTCCATTATCCACTCCAGTTATTGCAAATCAGTCGCCCCTACACCCTGCGGAGCATCTTCCTATCCGCCATCGTTCACTTTCTAACATTTCAATTCGATCTGACCATTCTCTTGCTTCACGTTCCATTACTCAGCTAAAGCTAAAGCTCTCTCGCCCGTCCGGCAACCTAGCCCGTAACCTTTTATTCAGGAAAGGAGAGCAGGAGCCTCCTCTTTTGACTTCCAACAGCATGGAAGGTAGCCGCACCCCCAATCGATGGCGGACCAGGTTGAAAGTTGACGAGCTGGATGCTACAATGTCACATTTGCAAGACCGCCAACTTCTGGACATAAATTCGAAGCTACCAAATATGTTTTTCCATAGCGGGACACCTCTAAAGCATAAAGGGCGCTCCAAATCATCTCCTTTTCCACAGTCTGCCTTAGACTACGTTCCTGTGCCATCAGCGGATCCTTTCGTTCCATATCCCTTGGTCATCAAGAATTACTTTGACGAACTTCTCCCACGCGAACTCCGTTTACGAATTTTAGAGGCCCTGCTTTCCGTTCATGAGGCGGATCACCTTCGCGCTATCAAAGGCGGGCGCTGGAGCGTTTCCAAAGCCTCTTCCTCCAGAAGTAAATGGGATGGGCGTGGCAAAGGCTTCCGCGAGCTTGTCAAGCTCAGTAGGGTAATTGAACTGTTTTTTGTCGAGGGTTATATCATCCTGACACGAGTCGTTAGGTTTCTAAATCCTGGCAGGCCCTTGCTTTTGACGGCCAATTATGGGCTAATTTTGACCTTCGCTCTTTCCCTGAAACTTCAGAATCACTCATTCTCCGCATAACAACTGTTGGTGGTTCATGCGCCAGAACCCTAGACATATCCGGTCATTCCCGCTTATCCGCTGCGACACTTTTAGACATGACGGAAAATTTCTGCGTTAACACCTCCCCGGACATAGATTCACTATGCTATACTCAACTCACAATCATTAATCTGCAGGGTTGTTCATCACTGTCAACCAGGTCACTTCATCACCTTCTCGCATGCTGTAGATTCCTGCGCAAGCTATGCCTTAAAGGCCTACCGGCTGTCACCAATGTAACCTGCAATATCATATCCAGCTACTGCTTGCAGCTCGCCTCCTTGGATGTCAGTAGGTGTTCCAATATGGATGCCCATGGTATCAGACGCATGGCAGATGCTGCGAAAGAACGAGGGGAATTATTACCTCTCAAGGAGCTGCGTATGTGTGGGTTGAAGAGCGTCGACGATAGGATGATGACAGCTCTCGGTCGTGGGGCCCCGTTCCTCGAGGTGCTAGACTTGAGTTATGCCAGACAACTGCACAACTCTTCCATAGAGGCGTTCGTTGCATGCGGGATAGACGACAGTTTGGGTCTGGAGACCCTGCTCATCTCACCAAGAGATATTGGTAGGGAGGCATCCGACATTCGGCTCAGACGTCGTATTACTCGTTTGCGCCACTTGTCTTTGTCTTCTTGCCCGCTGCTCACTGATGATGCATGTGCCAACCTCGCGTACGCCGTCCCACGCCTAGAGTTTCTAGAGCTCGCAGGGATTGGTCCTGACATCAAATCTGATGGGCTCGTTCGCCTTTTAAAGACTACCCCGTGTATTCGTCGTCTTGACCTTGAGGATGCTTCGAATGTCACCGATGCAGTACTCTTAGCTATTACACCCGGTACCAACTTTCAATTACGTCCTGGCGACCTCGGACCAGAACCAGGCCATGCGTTAGAACAACTCAACATCTCATTTGCTACCGAAATTACGGACGAAGCGCTTATAAATCTCATTCATGGGTGTAAACGCTTGAAACATCTAGAAGCGGATAATACCCGTATCAGCTCTTCTGTGTTAAAGGAGTTCGTCCGGCATTGCAGAAAGCGTAAGTTATTAAACGCAAAGGCGGTCGTCGTGGATTGCCGTGGCATCACAGAAAGCACAGTCAAAGATCTTTCGGGAAGTATACGGCCTAGGTTGGGTGTTCGGGCGTACGAGTTCCGCAAGCTCATGTACCTCGACGTGCGCGACGGTAATTTCGACGAGCTCAAGATTGGGCAAGATGAATGTGATGAGAAGCGTGTGGTACTAAAGTCCTTTTATTCTTGGCAAACCGTGGATGCGGTGAAAGCTTCTCGAGAGAAGAGGATCAAGGCCTCGAAGGCTTTGAGGGCGTCGGGCCAGAGCACTCCTGATTCGGACGTTTTCTCTTCAGGGCGTGCTCTCCGTTGGTGGGCTCCGGGGGGTAGAAGAACGCCGAGGTCGGGGAGTAGCTCACCGCTCAACATGGCCGATTTGAATGGCGACGGGTGTCGAATGATGTAACATCGTGGAACGCTGTGAAACTACGTGAGACTATCTTTCATTTTTTGTTCTCTTCCATCTATTCAGCTGTACAATCCCTTCGATCTTTGCTACTTACCCTTCCAACACACAAAGCTGTCAGATTATGAACTTGTACCAATAACACTCACGCCACGCACATGACTTTGTTGTATAACTTTCCCATATTCGCTTCTATTTCTCGTAACTTGTACATGTACTAAAGATGTAAACCGCTTTTATTGTAGACAAACACTGTAAATAAACTCAGCCTGTCAGACTTGTCGTTGAAGATTTTTTCTTTTTCTTTTTCTTTTTCGTTTTTGACTTTTTTGTAAGCTTAGATTCTGATATGGATTTGTCTGGTAGCTGTTTGAATTCATCGGAGGTGTTTGATCCTGAACCTTGCTGACCAGGAGTGACGTTGGTTTCTGGAGAATCCTCGAGGGCTCTCTTCTTGCCATATGAGGCATCTAGAGCATCCGGTACTCGTGGGTCGCCGAGCAGAGGAGAGCTATCGTCATTACCATAGCCTGGCGAAAAGTCAATCAACACGAGCTGAGATTACGAATTGCCGAGAGCAAAATGATCTCGTACCGGCGAATGGATCCACCGCAGGCCTTCTGCGTTTTTTGCTATTCCTATTTTCTGATGAATCATTGACTGTTGAAGGCGTATCCTTAGCTTTGCCCTTTGATTTCCTCTTCATCTCTGGAGAAATCTGTCCAGTTTCCACGTCCATCTTTACATCCTCTTCTCCAACTTCGCCAAAAATTTCCAGGCTCTCTTCTTCGCTTCCCGCGGCTGCGTCTTGTTCCTTCAATTTCTCTTCATAGAGCTGTCTTGCTATCATCTTACTGGTGATTTTGGCTTGAACTCGTGGAATGGAAGAAGAGGAGGACGATTTGGGCTGTTCTTCCGTCTCTTTTTCGTATGAGGTTTGTTTGATAGCATGTTTGATGAATCGTTGTGCAGCATCCTTGTCAATCTCTACGTTTTCTAGACAAACGTATAAGCTTTTGACAAAAGAATATGTATAAAATCATACTTTTCGGGGGGTTCTCGGCCTCAGATATTTTGTTAAAGTACTCTTTGACGCGATCCTACCAAAATAACGTTATGGTGAAAAGAAAGTGATGTGTGACAGAGTGCGTACTAATTCAGAAACTACAGGATGTGTTTTCGGGTCGATACCCCTCAATTTGAGATAAACTATATGCTGGTTATGCAATGATGAAGAAGCTCATGAGATGAGCCCATACTGAATATGAGATCATAGACGAGGTATGGCAAGACAGTCTGTAATTTTGCCTGTTTGATCGGCTCAAGAGCTAGGGTTGATTCTGGAAGGGTTTGTGCGAAGAGCGGCTCGAGCAAGACCTCGAAGTCGTCTAATGAAGAGGACAATGTGTTGAGCCTCGCTTTGGCTTTTTCCGTTTGGCTGGCCATGACCGTTTTCGTCGTCGTCGTCGCAGAAGGACTGACGCCGGTGGATGCGGATCAAAACAAAATACGACAAAGCCTGAGTCCAACGTCAAACTCAAACCTCTACCATGGTGAGCCTTTGTTAGCCATCTAAGATTCTGTGGTGTTGGTGTGCTGACTATCATTGCTTAACAAGTCATCGGAACTGAGATACACAGCAAATACTCAGTTAGAGCATCGTAAGCTCTTCGTGCATGACCACACCATTACTAGCGTTAACTGAGAATACTTTCAAGTACATGCACGTTACACAGGAACTGGTATGTTACCCCCACGTCTCTCCCACAATACACCCTTTGACTCGATGGAATTGCAGGTCATGCAGACTTGACGAAATAGTAATTACTTTCGTTTTGTCACATCCGAACAACACTGAAATTGGGTGAGAAGTGATTGGCTCACGCACCAACACCGAGATTCACTAGCTTCTATCGTGGGCCATCCAACACTCACGTCTTTCCTCGCTATCGCAGACGGTGAAGCAATGGGACGTGTCAAATTTGAGATGACAGAGGTGTGTAATTTTTTTCTCACAGACACATGTGGAGGCATGTCTGATGACCATTGACCTGGTTAAGCGTATGTTACAGCCCTGTGGGCCGCCACCGCGTAAAGACGATGATTAAAAGCCTTTCCTGTATGTAATTGAGTATATTAATGGAAAGTTGAGCTGGGCATCAGATGACAGCAACTCCGAGATGATGGTAATCAGAGAATGGGGCAATAAGCTAAGCTTGATCGCACCTCGCACTGCTACTCCCAGTGGACCCCAATGGGTCTACCGAAATCCGGTGTCGCCCTCATAAAGCGCTTACCCGTAAGACTGATGTTGGCCTCCACATATTATTAGGGGATCTTTCTGTTGGCCAGACAAAGGAAAAAAAACTAGAGGACAAAGGACTGGCCAGCCAAGCAGAGAGGTCCGCCCTGAACGACTTCGTGGTCTACCCCCTGTGGACACAGCAGAGGGACAGCAAAACTTCCCCCTTCGTGGCTATAAAAAATCAGTTTCAGCGCCATGACTCCAAGGAATCGACCAGTCTCTGTCTTGTCAACATCATCACAGTACTCCCAGTACTCCTCTTTCTCCGTTGATCACTCATCCTCTCTTTCTTCACCGAGGACAGGTCATTATAATCTTAGACGCTCCTCTTATATCTCTGAACTATCAGAACAAGATTACCGCCCGCCATCCCGCCCTTCCTCTATTTTGAAAACAGCATCATCATCGCTGTCTACTATGGGGTTGAAACTTTTAGAAAAGACGAAAGAGGATATCAACCAACTTCGAACCGAGCCACCCAGTATTCGGCTCAACGAACGTCCGTCCACCTCCAACGGCCTCTTTTCCCGTCATATATCCAATGGACTTATGAAAGCCGCATCTCTTACTCGTTCCAACACACCAGTTCCGTTCGACCAACGACCACGGACGCCTACGCAGCCCATAACTATACCTCCACCGTCACTACCCAACTCCTCGGAAGCGTCGCTAGCAACTCTCAAAGCAAAGCCACAAATCTCAGCCGATCGGCAAAAGCAACTGCCACCTCCACCCAGACCCCCAAGACGTAACAGTCCCCGACAAAAAAAGACCATGTGGACGAGACGGCACAACATGAAGACGCCTACCCTACGCAATCAAACTACCTATATGCAGGCATACGATCCCATACTACTAGACAAGTACGTGGCCGTTGCCTATTCATTTCGAGCTTGGTACAGATATATATCATTCCATAGTGACCGGCACTTTGACATCTTATTACGCCGACTGAATCCCTTCGACAACCCATCATTCCATGATTACGCCCACGACGCACCCTCCCGCGTACTCGACCTTGGATGTGGGCCCGGTTATTGGCTTTTAGAGGCCTCTAGACACTGGCCCCGATCTCAATTAATTGGCCTCGATGTGGTTGATATTATGATCCCAGAAGTGCAGGGTAATGATCGGATAAAATTTGTTCAAGGAAATTTGTACGCCCTAGCCGTATTTTCTGATCCGTTGACCACTAATGATTTCAAAGCCTTGAGGCTCCTTGGTCTTTCTCGGACAAGACATTTGATCTCGTACGAATGGCTAACCTGTCTCTTTGTATCCCATACAACAAGTGGGAGGTAGTGCTAGCCCAAGCACATCGGGTGCTTACCATTGGCGGCCGGCTTGAGCTCATTGACGACCAAATCTTCTTCCCGTATGCTCCCCAACCAATCTCGCAATCGACCATGGCAAGACCGCCTCCCGTACCTCCAAAATCTATTGCTCTCACCAAGGGTTTGTCGTTTTTCGAACTGCATGACGACGACGATGACAGCGACACGGATTCTAACGAATCGACGCTTATCGGCGATGGGGACACGCATTCAATGAGGCATAACAATTGGCAACACCCATCGGCTCCTCGTACCAGTACGAAGAGGAACTCCATCGTCGTCGCTCCGCTAAACATCCGGCACAAGGTCGCTGATTCCGGTGGCGTGAATAGTTGGAGCGTCGATGCCGCCGCCTCCCGAAATTTGGAGACCATTTTCCAAAACATGTTACACCACAAGTATGGCATTCATTCACGCCCCTCCGAGTTCATCCCTGATATTCTACACCACGTTTTTGGAAACGGAGAGAAATTGAATAGTTTTCATCTGAAACTGGCTCCCAAGGATACTGAAGTCGAGTCTGTAGTGACTGATGATATTGGGAGCAGATTGGAAGGGAGTGAAAAAGAGGAGGAGGCAGTTGTTGAACCACCGAAGAAGGTCAGTCTCAAGGAGCTCACGAGGACGTTGTTCAATGGAGATCTGGACGAGACATTTGCGAAGCTCAAGGCGACAGCTATTGAGACCCAGCTTTCGCTGGACTTGCGACTATCAGAGTTGCGACTTCGAGAGCTACGATTACCAGAGCTGCACTTCACAAAGTCCTCCGACCGTTCAACTCCTCGCGAGGAACACCCCGAAGTCATCATCCATATACCACAAAACATCAGCACAAAAGCCGCCCATCGACTAGGATTACCGATGGCCAGCGAGCGCGGGAGCGATGAATACCTGGGAAGCTCTCGTTCCATCCGAAAAACTCCATCTCTGAAGTTAATGACGTTATTCACCCCCTCATCAACCCCTTCCTCTTCCCCGAACTTGACAGCTACCCCTACCCAGCTGTCGGAGACGAGTGACGAGGATAGTCCAACCGACTGTGCTACGAAGAGTAGACTCAGCGCTAAAGCAGCAAACCGTCTCGGCATCTCGTACTCGGCTCTTACGCAAGCCGCAGCTTCCGCGAAAGCCGCTCGCCGTCCAGCATCGTCGTCCTCGACTCTCGTTTCAAGTCCCTTGACAACCATTCAGTCCCCAGGTTTGATTGTATCGCCTTCAAAATTTATCCCCTTATCCCCAAGTGAATTGGAGATGCACGCTTGCAAGAACGTCCATACACTCATTGGGTGCAAACCAGCACTGACCGAGTACATCGGTTCCTTCCGTGATCAAGAGGGGAACAGGATTCAGAGTGACGAAAGCTTCGACGGAGCACTCTGGGAGTACGAATGGTGATTACTTCATGTTTCTCTACTCGTTACGTGATTGTCCTGTCGAGATGCTGACTTAATTGATTTAGTTTTCGCCGACGTCGGTTCCACTGGCCATCAGATATTCCTGAGTGGGATACCGAGCCTGAGACAGACGCACTGGAAGCCTTCCCTACCTCCAGACCCTTTGACGACCCCAAATCTAACTATCTGGCGGCCTCCGATACGTCGCATGCATTGACGGCGCCCCATAAAACTGACGAACTTCCTCACGTACGGACCCTCCGAGTTTACCAGGCTGTCAAGTCGGACGATTATTCTTTGTCCACATTACAGTTCCCTCGGCCCCCGCCCCGCCCACTCTTTTCAAACTACACATAATCTACGATGAGCAATCAATGACTTAATGCATACTCTGTATCATCAATCAGTACCAACTCGGGATTTCTGCCCTGCATATCTATCATCACGACATATACAACATGTATGACCATACAATGCTATTTTTTGCATGTAATTGCTATCTTACATATCATGGGACGTTCTATTTGTGTACCGTATCTTAGATGTACAATTTTACCATCGAAAGGCCTCAGTGAATATGAATGTCTAATGTAACAGTCCGGATGTACTGAAATATGAGAGATGTGGGTTTATTACGCCGTGATCTTGAAAATCTTGACGTGCGAAATATGGCTATCAACACTTTGCATGAACATAGCCTGCTCGGCCACAAATTGAATCTCTTCCATCCGAAGAGATGCCCCTGAATCTTGTAATTAGTTTCCAGATGGCTCGTTAACAAGTGCTTTACTTTGTATACACCGCACAAATTGCTCAAGCGTCTCCTTGATTCTGACAGTTGCCGCGATAAGTGCTAGCTTTGGCAGTCCGTTATGGCCAGGCTGTAGCGCACAAAGCAAAACTTCAACTAGTGCTGGTATCAATGATGGATCAAAAGTCTGATACAGAGTTGGCCATTTTGAATTAGACGGAATATCGATCGACTAAAAGCGATTAGACCAACAAGATCAGCACCAAGGATGATGTCGGCATCGATTTTAACCTGGAGTAGAGACTTCAGAGGTGCGAGTCGAGATGAGTCTTGGGAGTCCGCCCAATTCAGTAGCAAATAATGCACATTGGAATGCGTAGATGATCTGTCTTCGTTAAATAAAATAAGGCGACTGCGAATGCTTCACAATGAGACATAAACGTGCTGCATGGCATCCTCAAGTTGTCACGGCATTTCGAGAGTACGTCATCATTGACATCCGTCAACCAGAGAACTGAGCCAGATGGATCGATTTGTTGTAGCGACGCAATTACGGCACCCAAGAATCCTATCCCGGCACCTAGCTCGAGGACCCGGTTTTTCGTTACAAGACCTCAGGTGATATTTCGAGAGAAACACCCGGTAGAATAGATGTAGCCTCACCTGGATGCTTCGTCAGGTACTCTGATAAGACGAAGCTAGCAAGCCATGTCCGTAAACCAGTGGTTCCATTTTCGATAGTCGTCCGTGATTCCAGAAGAGTGACAGTCTCAACACTCTGCAGATCAATTGTGGAGGGAGAACGATTTTCGTAAAAGCTACTCTGGGTGTGATGAGGGTTTTTCCAGAAGTAAGTTACATATGACGGTTCCGGCGGACTAAGTAGCAGAAGCCCTTCTGTCTTTGGTTGAACAGAGGTCCTAATTGTTTTAAACTGGAGGTTTTCATATCGGTATAATGGAAGATAACCCACGGTTTTTTGGGAGACAGTAGCTCCAAATAACGCTCGTAGATAAGGGAATCAACGTTAAAATCCTGTAGAAATCGTCAACTATTAACAGTCGGATCGAGTAATATAAGCCGGTGACACACCTCTACGTTCTCCGCATCCTCTAGTAGTTGGATGGCCCATTTCCAAAATACTTTCTGATACTGTCGAGACGGAGGGTATTGGGCGAAGTGGGGGTTCAAAATGATCTTCTCGAGTAAAAAATTATGTAAATCAGACAGAGATAGATATTTTTGGGGAGTAATCTTGCTTGGTTCCACCAATGAAGCAAAGGCGCACAAGATGTGAAAAAATTCGGACTTCAGAGGCGTATGCATATTTAAGCCGTGGATAATTGTGTTATCGTCTCTGTTTGGCACCTTCAGGCAAAATAAACATAATTTACCTGCAATTCACGTTTTCACTTCATTTCTCACCTTTTGAAATGCACTTTGACCTGAATGTACCCATTCCCAGTGTCGAATCTGTGAACCAAGCGACCTCAAAAAAGGGAAAGGGAAAGCAACAAACTTTACCTGCGGCTTTCACCCCGACGCAGACTAGCGAAGTAGAAGGTCGCATCGACCTCCTTGTGCGTTGTAAGATGTTACTCTTGAATTTAGTATTTGATAGCATGACCTGAATCTAATCAGTAGGATACACAGTAATTGCTTTCAATCAGTTTGTTTTCAAAAAAATCGATTCAAGAACTCATGTGAACACTGCCGAGAGTCTTGTAAGCCAACTTCGGAAACGACCTGGCATGATCTATTTGAAAAGGCTTAGTATCATCCTTGATGAAGACAGTGAGAAAGGTTTTGGGTTGGTGTGTCCCAACAACTTGAACTTACTTTCCAGGTTTCTCAAGTTGAGCTTAGACCAACGCGAATGCTTCTTTGTTTCCTTCGTATGATCTCATCGCACTTGTTCCGTTGACACAAGCGTCATTTTCGCTCGCCTGCCTGACACATTCTGTGCCGTCTCCTGTAACTGCTCACATTATTTCTTTGCCTCTGACTCTGCCTCGATTACCATACCATTTAAAGCACACTCTGATACGGACCGCTATAAAAAATGGAGTGGTCTTTGAGATCAATTATGTTGGTGCTCTAGGGGGGGAGAATGATGCCATCCTATCAAACGCAGGAGGAGCAGAAAATGGTCAAACTGCTAAACGGAATTGGTGGGCCGCTGCCAAAGAGTTGGTGCGCGTAACCAAAGGAAAAAACATCATCACAAGTGGTAGCGTAGTTTCAGAAGCGGATCTTAGAGCCCCAGCAGATGTCGCAAACCTGTGAGTCATTGCTTGACTTTGGGGATCGCCATATTTCGGCTGATAGATTGCATTATGAGTGTCACTTTACTTGGAATCCCCCAGGATGCCGCATATCACACTTTGACAAAAATTCCCAAATCTCTTGTTCTCCGCGCTCGTAAGTGTTTAATCGGCTGTTCCTCTTCGCACGTCTTAGGGGGCTAGAAACCCGAAACACATACAGATCGGTTTTTTCTGAGCCCGTTGTGGTCATCCCAGCAGCGACGAACGGATCCAAAGAGGTCACCACCCAAGTATCAGTCGTTCAAAATGCGGGAGATACTTGTCCAATAGATTGTGATGACAAGTCAGCTGGTAGCGCAGAGAATTCGTCGAAGAAACGCCCTAGGGAGGAGGAGGCCGAGTTGGCTCTCGCAGAGCCGGGAGCGCAAATGAGAAGTAATAAGAAAAAGCGGAGAAAGAACAAAGGTATACTCTTGCTCCCCAGTAGTGTTGATAATGTAACTCGGTAGTCGTTCTTATCCGAAGCTCACAATTGTTTAATTCGCTATTAGAGAGTGACAAGAAAAGTAGGACTACGGTATGGTATCTGCTAATATACTGTCTATTGTTGCAAATAAATAGTTTTGGAGGAACAATTTAGAACGCGGGAATTTTAGCACGTGACTTGGGTTGCTTCAAGTTTTCCATTTATTTTTACACAAGTTGAGTATGTTCCGCCATCTGGCATGCTTTCACCCAAAGGGCCATCTCACCCAGACATGCCTTCGCCCTGTTCTTTCTGCCAATGCTCGTAGAATATCATCTACATCCTCGCTTTCTACTGATCTTGCTCCTGAACCTCCATCTGAAGCAGAACAGGCCAGACTACTCGCTTCTATAATACCAGACGAAGCGATTCCCGAACAGGTTCAAGATGAGGCGGGTGTCAAAGAACCAGAAACTTACAATCAATTTATGCAAAGTATGGGCTCAAATTTCAAGTTAGCTTCCGGGCCTAACCAGTGGCTGGGCGGTGGTGTGGTAAGCACTGCTTCATGTATTGTGATTGTGATCCCTAAAAGAGACCTTCTCCTTTTTTTCGATCAGCCGTTCCCGATGAACCCTTCATTCAAGCCCCCTCCGCCAATGCCAGACTCTATCAGAGATTATATCTATGATAAGTATATGGAGGACCCCATAGGCAACAGCGTTCGCGCGTTATCCCGCCAGTTTCATTTGAGTTTGAAACGTATCGATGCTATCTTACGCTTAAAAGGGATGGAAAGAGATTGGAAAAAGGTTAGTTGAGGCTTTCATCCAAACATTGCTCTCCACTAGCGATCATGCTTCGATGATGTTTTTCAAACGATTAGTCTTGAAGACTGTACCCTTGTGGTCCGATTTGGTTAAATCTATCTTATATTTCTGAATATCATGAATTGACAGCAGCACACGAAGCATAAGAGTACTCATGATCTTTCCATTTGACAGGTATTCATAGTCCGATGAATTCTGCGTCGTATGCTAACGCTTGCCATAAAAATTGATTTATAGGAGGTTAGTCCTTTCTTTCACAAGTTTGCATATGTACATCTTCTGCCTATGACGATTCTTCAACATTTCATTCGCGAACGTAAGACAGCTGTGGTGCCTTACATCACCCAGAATCTGGTTTAAACCGTTTTGCAACCTCATCTGACCTCCTTGATCCGTTGTCGCGATCAAAACCTCGCATTAATCTATTTATTATAGAAGAAACCTCTCCAGTCGGGCTATCGTGACGGAATGGAGAAACTTCTTGGTGTAGCAGATTCCAGGGATGCTCTGATCGACCTCTTTGAACCTAGCGAGTCACGGAGAGACGTTCGTGAAGCCGACAGCCTCGAGGAAGCCGAGAAGCGTGATGCTGCACGGCAACGTTACCAGCAGCTGTACTGGGAATCCGTCCCAGAAGACGGTCGGGTGCGCTTCATCCAGGATTCAAAATCCTCGTTCCATGATTGATTTACCGCATTCAGGAACCCATTTTACCGGCATCACTCCAATACGCAAAAGCTGCCGCGAAACGATATGCTCAAGCACAAGAAGCTTACAAATCCACTCGCAAATTAATGCCTAATGTCAAGGATGCGACCACTCAAAGACCGAAGACGAAGGTGCAAATCGTAAAAAGCCCCGAGCGAACAACCATGAAATTCGTTGACGTGGGCGGTCATTTTATCGATGTAGATGAGCGTCTTCGGCGCATAACCGAATCAAACCGTAGAGCGAGCCGCAGGGCTAAAAAGGTAGCCATGAGGGAACTATTGCGAAAGCAAAAAAGCCATGGGAGGACCAATTCAACTAAGGATTCGACACTATAGAGTAATTTTAAATATTTTTTGGTCGCTTATTTGGGTCATGGTGATAGCCCATGTATCAACGATAATAATCTACACTTGAAGCAGCGAAAACTCGTTTTTGAACGCAATCCAAATTTAAAACATATCTTGCCGCTGAGGGGGTGACCCTTGAATTACTCATGTTGGTGCTGATGTTGCCTGTGAGTACAGCTGCTTATCCTCCAAGAGGTAGCAATCTTATTCTACTGGTACGTAGTTATGTTTTGTTGGTAACGAAAAGAGCATATAAACTGCAGTCTCGAAGACCATAGCAAGCCACCTACAGCATGAACAAGGGTAATTAATAAAAGCCCAACGCTCAGTAAGCAAAGCGAAAGTCCAGGCGTTTGTTGCCCTCGTCCTTTGTCAACTCGACGTATTCTTTTTGTTGCTACCGTATAGTGGCATTAGTGTCGAGACCGTCAAAATCAATTCATCTTCATACCATCACACTCATAGAATTCCAGGTTTTATCTCTCCGAGCATTAATCGTGCGATAGAAATAAAACGTCAGAATATACAAGGCAATATTCATTGAAGCGATAGCAATAAGTGTACGATTTCCGCGTTTATCTTGTAAAACGCAGCATCAGCTAGTTCTTGGTTGTATCAGTAATCGACTCACACAATGGCTGCGAAGGAATCAACACAAGCATAAGGGACGGATGGACAAGAATAACTAACCTTATCATCGCTTCGATAGATATGTGCCTTTGCGTTCCTCAGCGTTAGTTACATCAAGCGACGGCATACACTTACGTAGATGATGGCGCCTGCTTGGACAAACATGTTATACACACTATGAAGATTTGGAACTCTGCTTCAATCCATAATCATAGGCCCTACCTTGCAGAAATGGTCCTGAAAAAGCAGGTGAATCAAAAAAGGCGCTTTCAATGCTTCATTGAAAGTTGGTTCACCTCGTCCGCACACTGTACGAGTTCCTGGACGCCCATGCAACCTGAATTGGGTGGACGTAAGGAAATCCGGTGATGAGCGTAACGACTACAAAGTAGGTCCACTGAGATGTCTCCTTATCAAACGTGTACAAAGCTACGAGAAGAGGAAGCGCCCATATTTGCAGGATAATCGTTGCTGCGATGCGACTATCCACAATTTCGCTAAAGTAGGCTGTAAATAGGAGCATAATCATGCCTATGACAGTAGATGGGATTGTTAAAAGATTCGTGTTTGTCGTGTTGAAGCCTAGATTCCGAAGGGACAGTGTCAAATAGGTCTGTGGGGGTCCAACCGGCACTGCACGCTCGACGTTGAGTGAGAACCTTATAGCCACTGTTATTCATCTCTCACTCATGTGTACAATGCCAAGAAGATATATTGGCCAAAGCCTCCAGTCTTTAAGGGCTTGGTAAATCATTTTGATCGTCAGTCCTTCTCGGTTATGCATGTCCGACTTCATGGGATCATCGCGCAGGACTCGGTTAACTATTATGATCTCCTCTCTGAGTAATACAATCAGAGTATGGAGTATTGGTGGGGCAGAAAAAAATACCTCTCACTAAACCAGCCTTTTGGTCTGTACCAAGCCTTTGTCTGTGTCGGGCCTGCAGGCATGAGAAACCAGGCAACGATTCCGACACCGAACGTTAAGAGACCCTCAAATAAGAATAGATACCGCCAGCCCTCCTTTCCATTGACACCTCGGAGCTTAAGAATCCCTGTAGCAAGAAATGCGCTAATAATATCGGAGATATAATTAGATATCCAAAAGAAAGCGAGCCTGATGGGCACTATAGAAAACACTTCAGGAAGCTGGATAACTTTGTTTATGTTGAGACGTACATTCCGACTTAGTGTAGAAGTAAGACAGATATAGCACAATATCAGGTATGAACCCGCCTTGCATGAAACCTAGTAGGGCTCTTAAAAATGTTTCAACGGCAGAATATAGGCAGACAAAGGAGCTTGTACCTGCACGCTAAGAAGGACGATTTTCCAGACAGCCAAAACTGGCTGAAGGAGACCATGCTCCAAAGCATCATCTAGAATAGGATCCAAAACTAGTCAG
>CEMU01568489.1:0-10957 GCA_900068965.1 Calocybe gambosa
TCATCCAGCCTCTAAGGGTTGTTCGTGGAACCAAACTTGATAGCGGCTACATCGCCGACGTCACATCCAAAGACATCACTTGCTCCATCGGAAACCAGAAGCTTCCACCCGCAAGTCGATGTAGTCGATCATCTGTTCTTTCACTTACTCGTAAATCTTTTTTTTTCTTTTCCATTTTGATAGGGCCCAATCTCGGCTACGGTTGCTGCGGGGAATACCGTCCAAATGCTTTGGAATACTTGGCCTTTGGGGCACTTTGGACCAGTCTTGAATTATATGGCTAGATGCCCGACGAGTGACTGTTCTGTATGGAAAGGCGACACGGGGACTCCTTGGTTCAAGGTAAGGACGATGATCACACCTTGATCATAGGCTACATGGAGTGATCTAGATCCAACAAGATTCCTATGTCAACGGTGTATGGGCCTCTGACACGCTGGCAAAAAGTAATTTCACATACACGGTTAAGATACCGAGCAAGATCGCAGCGGGAAGCTATGTTAGCATCTAGCTCCTGTTGTCCCGAGTTCCCCCGTCATTAACGGTACCACCAGTTGTTACGTCACGAGAACCTGGCTCTTCATGGTGCTTCGAACGTTGGCGGTGCCCAATTCTATCCAGGTAATTCGCAAAGTTCCTTCAATGCTCATGATTAATCTCCATATGCCCGTTTAGTTTGTGTTCAGCTGACAGGTAGTTTTACGATGTCGAGTTATCACACTTTCTATAACACCTCTGCGTTCTAGTGACTGGAGGCGGCTCTCTAAACCCTTCAGGACTAGGCTTCCCTGGTGCATATAAAGTGAGACCCTCCTGCTTTTGCCTACTGGCTTTTTTGATGTGATATATTTTCTAGGCCAACGACCCTGGAATCCTATTCAATGTTTATCAAGGAGATGCTGCAAATAAGGTCGCCTTTCTTTCTTTTTGCGCTTACCTCGAATGATTGTTAAGGTCAATTATCTAGGCTTACACTCCGCCCGGCGGCTCAGTATATCCTGGTCTGAACTGAACTAAGTTTTGGCTGATGTTAAGCACGTGACCAAGATTAACTATTTTTAATTGACATGGGAAAATCATTAAGTTGAACGAGCTAATTGCCCTCAACGATAGGCTTGACCAGTCTGAATGCCCGCATAATACTGTCTTTTCCAAGCTGTGAAAATTCCTTTACGTTAACGCCACATCCATCTGCCCCAAATTCCTGCTTCTATTATGGCGTCATCCGAAACATCTTGTCCACCTGACTCTAAACAAGTGGCAAGCCAGAGAATTACAGTCTACTGAATTTGCTAGTTGACAACCATCATAAATCTGAGCTGGACAGAATGCCGAGTCTTGAACAGCCTCACGTTCCTCACTATGTGCCTGCTGCTTCTACTAAAGTAGACCGTACGTGATACCCTGGCAAGAAACGGCTGACTGACCTACAAGAAAACTCGTATAGTTGATTATGCTAATCTCCCAGTTGTAGATCTTGCTCAAGCTTCAACCCCTGAAGCTCGCGCAGCCCTAGCCGCTCAGGTGCGCGATGCAATGGCTGAGCACGGGTTCTTCTATGTAGTCAACCATGGCTACTCAGCAGCTCAGGTACATTAATGTGTATCATTATTGGATATCACTCTGATAGCGCCAAATAGACTGAGAGGATCTTCGATATTGCTGACATTCCATTCGAGCACGTCGCACCGGAAGAGAAGCAGATTTATGCCGGTACCATGAAAGATACCGGCTCCTACCAAGGCTATAAGCTGCGACAGTATTGGGTTCGTCGCCTGAATCGTCACGTATTGTCATTGAAAGTCTTGTCTTTAGCACGTTGATAATGGTATTCGTGATGAGATTGAAAACTATAACAGTTGGTCTCATGGTCACGACATTCAGGGTCATTTTTTTGACATCTGTTATTTTAGTCAACCGGGATGTCACTAAGCGGGGGCATCCACCAGCGCTTAGACCGTTCCTTCCAGAGATTGCTGAATTCGCCCGGCACAACCATTTTGACGTCTTACACCCCATTCTAAGGTGCGTTTCAAGGTCCGGTGTGCACCCATGACCTTGACATAACCTAGACTTCTTGCTTTGGGCCTTGGGCTTCCTGAAAATACCCTAGTCGATTGTCACGGGTATTCGGCTGTCGGGGAGACATATGGTAAGGATGTGATCCTCCATTAGTAGGGAGCAACAAACTCATGGGACTCAAGTACGCTTTATGAAATAGCACGCGCTTTCGTTTATACTCTGCCACTGGGCTCTCTGACCGCCATCACAGTTATCCACGGCCAGATGAGGAAGATACAAAGGCTAACAATGTTTGGTTGAAAGGGCACACCGGTGGGTCACAAGGTTACCCGCCTTTTCAAGCCTCCTAACCTATTTTGGGTCCCAGATTTTGGGACTATTACCATATTGTACAGTCAGCCAGTCGCAGCTCTGCAGATTCTCACACGAGAGGGCTCGTGGAAATGGGTAAAGCATGTAGAGAATGCTCTCGTACGAATCAGGCATATCTGCTTTATAAGCTGAGGAGCTGATCGGAAATACGTCAAGGTGATTAACGCCGGTGATGGGCTCGAGTTCCTTTCAGGTGGTCTATATCGTGCTACTATCCATAGGTTTGGAACATCTTTTACGCGTCGCACTATGCCTAATAGTGCCTTTTACAGAGTCGTCAAGCCTCCCGAGGACCAACGCCAAAAGACCAGGCTTGGCGTCTTTTATTTCTGTTTATGTGATGACGATAAAAAGCTTGTACCATATGCCGAAAGTCCAGTCCTACAACGCATTGGTATTACTAGGCGTTTCACGGACAAGGAAGCGCCAACAATGGAAGAGTGGAGGCGAGGGAGAACGGCTGTGTATGGACGTTCGGAGTTGAAACCCTCGTCAGAAGGGAAGGGCGTGGAAGAGGAGGTTATCAATGGGATTGTGGTTAAACACTACAATTGATTTCCCCAAACGACCCAGAGGTATATTTAGTACCAGATCCGTCAAGATGAACCTTACCGAACCCGCCATTAATCCTTTTGCAGGTCAGGCTAAAATATGTTCTTCCTTTCTGTTTCCGATAGCGGACTGTGTATGTGTATATAAATGCAATATGCAAGCTGCCTTCCTCATTATCCTCCGATGACTCCTCTTGCCCCTACCGTCCCTCATTATATACCCGCTCCAATAACCAGGGAACCACGTATGCCTCTTTTCAATATGACTTATAGGATTATGACGCCGATTTCTTTTGCTAGTCGACTATGCTGAATTATCTATCATTGATTTACGGGAATGTACTACCTATCAAGGTCGACTCAAAGTGGCTGAGCAAGTAAAAGCTGCAATGGCCGACATTGGATTCTTTTACGTCGTCAACCACGGCTACACACCGGCGCAGGTAATACTCGTTACTTCTCTTAGGTTGTCCGACGCTTAAAGTATTTTCAGACGGAGAGAATATTCGACTTGGCCGATATCGCTTTTAGTCAGGTCAATGCTGACGAGAAACGGCACTATGCAGGACGCATGCAAGAAACTGGGTCACACCAGGGTTACAAACTAAGAAATTATTGGGTAGGTTGGAATTTGGTGGACTCTGCAACAGCATATGTGTTAAAGCCTCGCAGCACATCAATTCTGGGGTCCATGATCAAGTCGAAGCGTATAACAGTAAGACGATCTAACATGCCGCTGGTAATCCACTTAATAAATCAACAGTAAATCGGGATGTGAACAAGAAGCAGCACCCCTTGGCGCTAAGGCCCTTCTTGCGCGAACTCGAAGACTTCGGGAAACACAATCACTTCAACGTCTTGCATACACTGCTTAGGTACTTTAGCGAATCTATAGAAGAAATAGTTGCCTCACGTAGGATCAGGTTATTGGCTATCGGCATGGAGCTCCCCGAAGAGACATTCGTCGACATCCATGGGTACAACTCAGTTTCTGAAACGTTCAGTCAGTATTTCTTTATCATGCACAAAGCACTGTTGATTCAGGATTACAGTTCGTTTTATGAAGTAGTAAGTCTTAAGCACTTGTTTGCTTGGTGAGTTGATTCGACCGTCTCAAGTTATCCTCGTTCCGAAGACGAGGAGACGAAAACAAACAACATTTGGTTGAAGGGCCATACAGGCAACTACTTTGCTAATACCATGGTATTGCTACTCAACCCGTTCCCCAGATTTTGGTAGCGTCACCTTACTCTACAGTCAGCCAGTTGCAGCTCTTCAAATTCTTTCCCGCGATGGTGAATGGCGGTGGATTAAGCACATCGAAAACGCATTGGTATATTGATGCTGCTTTAAAAACTAAGTATCTGATAATAGCCATGATATAGGTTATTAACACCGGGGACGCTATGGAATTCTTATCAGGTGGATTCTATAAACCCACCATCCATCGAGTCATCCAGCCTCCGCCAGATCAAAGAGGCTGCACGAGACTCGGCGTCTATTACTTTGGTCTGCCCGATGACAGCACCAAGTTGACAGCATTTGCCGAAAGCCCAGTCCTACAGAGAAATGGAGTTGCCCGACGCTGTGATGACGAACACGCGCCCACCATGGAAGAGTGGCGGAAGGGTCGAACCAGTGCGTTCGGTGTAAGCACACTGACACAAGGGAGCAAGAAGGGCACCCAGGAAGAGATCATTCAGGGCCTCGTCGTCAGACATTACCTCTAACTGACACCTGTTCGCACAATAACACCGAGCTTCTCATCAGCAATCGAAGTCTTCACCATGATTAGCACCCTGCAACCCTGTAAACCTATGATCTTTTTACCACATGACCCAGATTCTGCTGGGTAGTGAGAATCTCACTCTCACTCATCAAGCTTCTTACTTCTGAACAAAAGTTATTTAAGGATCAACACCATACCCTTAGTTCTGGTTCTCTGTCCTATTCTTCTTTCTGGTATGGCTATATCTCCTCCATCAAAAGTGACTGAGATCGCGAGCATACCGCCAGCCTATGAAGCACCTCCTATTACACAAGAAACATGTGCGCCTTATTTTACCCATAACTTGCTTCACTTGACCATCCATAGTGGAGTATGCCGATCTGGCCGTCATTGACTTAGCAATGGGTGATACACCCGAAGGCAGAGTCAAACTTGCTGCGCAAGTAGTTCAAGCTATGAAAACGCATGGATTTTTCTACGTGATAAACCATGGCTACACGCCAGAGCAAGTAGGCTCTAATACCGCACTTGCTACTTTCAAAAAAATTTCCTTATTCACATCCCGTTATCCACTTTCCAGACCAACCAGATCTTCAGCATAGCTAATGTCACTTTTGATGATGTCAGCGCAGAGGAAAAGACGCTTTATATGAGCGATTCACCTGCTATTTATGAAGGCTACAAGCCCCAGTAAACATGGGTTCGTCAGCGATATCCTCCCGGATGAGAAAATTGGCTCACTCCACATATTCCAGCTCATTGACGGCGGTGTACAAGATCAAATTGAGCATTACAACAGTACGAACTTCCGGGCTATCTTTCGAGTCAAATATATTGAAGATAAGATGCAGTAAATCGACATCTGCATAAACGTTCACACCCCGAAGCGTTACGCCCGTTCCTTCACCTCATTGACAACTTTGCACGGCATAATCATCTTAACGTCGTTGATCCTATTTTAAAGTGAACTCCCGTTTCCAACTCTTGTTCACTTTGACGTTCGAATATAACCTCTAGACTTTTTGCACTGGGTCTTGAGCTTCCCGAGGACACGCTGGTTAAACAACACCGATATGAGGCTCCCGGGCACACATCTGGTGTGTATCCATCATCACACCCTTATACTTCGTGGTTAATATGAGTACCCTTGATATCACAGTAAGATTTATGAAATAGTATGTTTCTAACGAACGTTGAAATAACGAGATCTGCCCTAATTTGTTATGCAGCCACCCTCGTTCCGTGGACGAGGAAACCAAAACCAAAAACGTTTGGCTCAAGGGACACACTGGTGACTACTATCTTACGCATTCAAATCATCTGAATTTAAATGTTGTGTGATTAGACATCGGTTCGATTACAATCTTATGGTCCCAGCCTGTCGGAGGGCTTCAGATCCTCTCTCTGGATGGCAAATGGCGATGGGTTCGGCACATGGAGAACGCCCTTGTAGGCGGATTTGTGATTGATATACCATTCACCTCAGTCTCATTTTGTGCAGGTCGTCAATGCTGGAGACGTGCTCGAGTTTCTCTGTGGAGGGTTTTACCCGTCAACAAGGCATCGCGTGGTTCAACCCCCCGCCGACCAACGTAATATCCCTCGTTTGGGTGTCTTCTACTTCGTCATGGCAGATGACGAAACGAGACTTATTCCGCATCAAGAGAGCCCCGTTTTACAAAGAATTGGAATGACCAGGCTTTGGAATCCCGAGAACGCCCCAACAATGGAAGAGTGGCGTAAAGAGCGTACTACTACATACGGTAAGGTCCAGCTGAAAGCTGGGGCTGAGAATGGCGTTGAAGAGGAATTAGTTAAAGGGGTCGTAGTCAAGCACTATAACTGATTGCTGTTTTATGATATATATCGTGGAACTAGTTTACATACCCTACAAGGTTTGATACATCACTCTGAATAGGCCATGTCTGGCATAAATAATGACTTCCTCCCTACTCTAACGGTACCTTTGAACGGTAGACCTGCAAGCTCCATTCCATTACCGTGTCCTGAAGATGGCAGGCCGTTGACCTTTACTACTACTGCGGCGGAACCTAATATACCAGCAATAGCGCCGTCAGAACCGAAGACAACCTATGAACTATTAAATGAACCCAGATTTTTTGGTCGTGTAGGCTGACAAACCTTCCTGACGAAGTTACTAAACTCTTTCTGCCGTCCAGGCAGGACTTGTAAGGGCACGTCTTCAACCTTTGCAGTCACAATATAGGCAGCCCCTTCTGCTACTTCTGATCTGTCGCGCACACTCAATGACTTAAGCCAATCGTCTGGTCTAATATGGCCAAATGCTTTCTCGGGTAGGGGGTCGGGAAGTGGAGGCTCCTGTGGAAGATTTTGAACAGAATCTGGCACCTCCCCGTCAAAGATCAGGACGTCGGGGAGTACGTGGGAGACAGATAGGTTGATATCAAAGCCTTTAGGTAGTACAACACGAGCGTAAACTGTGCCACTCGCGAAAAATGTATTTCCAGGTTTGATCTTCATGTCCTTGATAGTGACATTGCGGAGAATACGGGGAGGGGAACGAGGGGGTGGAAAAACTGTTTCTATGGAAAGGTTTGAAACTAGGGGGGAAGAAATGACAATAGGATTTGGAATGCGCGACAAGTAACGGGATATGAACGTTGAAAGAATAGGCACTGTTTCACCTGATAGTGGTAAGACCTTTCCAGATATATTCAAGGTGATATTGGGGTGAGTGAGATTAAAAGGTGCGGTAGTTACCGCTGCCACTGGTATTATCGGGTCTGAGGGATTTAAATTAGGAAGGGATACGATAAATGGAATGATGGGCGAAGTGAAATTGAAGGTGGGTGGTGCTGGATCGATGACAGAGGCGGAAGCGCGTATTTCGAGGTGGCCAGGCTTGCTTAGTAAACGAAAATGCTTCAATGTGATAAGATCGTCGATGGAAGGAAAGGGAGCATTGCGACCAGGACGGGGAAACCCGGGTATTGAAGGAACTAGAAGTAGGTCAGCACACCCAGTAGTGCGGGTTGAGAAGGACTTGAGAGTCGAGACGAACCACGAAGATTAACTGTGGTCTGTATGTCATGAAATCTCTGTCGCAACAACTTTCGCCAGCTTCTCTCATTCCTGTAACCTCCCTGTACTGATGCTTGGTCAGCCTCTGCTACAATATCCATCGATCCGCGTCTCCAAGAGTCACGTAAAAATTTGAATATTTGTCGAGTATCATTATTCGGCCGAACAACGACAATTGAGGATACAGGCGTCAACCATGAATGGTCTCGGGGCGGATTCACGGTGAGAGGAACAGTAAGCGGAGAAATACCAATGGAGGCGAGGGCAATGTAAGGCTCGTGTCGTGATGTTATTACAGCCGTGGATAATATGATAGAAACCGTATTGAGCTGCCGAACGCCCCATCGTCCTACAGTCTTCCAGAGATTACTCAATAGGCTCCCGTTCTCAAATTCGCTGTTGAAACCCATCAGAGACCCCGCGTCGACACCTACGTTTACATTTATTCTCAGCCATATTGCATCTGCAGACGTCATATTTAGCACGTCCACGCGACTAGGTCCCCGAACGGTCAAGGCGCCTTGTATATCATCAGATGATATCTCTGAAGCCTTGGCTGCATACGACCATGCAAGCAAAATGAAGAGGGCGAAGACTATAACACAAACGAATAGGGATATTAGAAAGATGAAAGTCAGCCTTGAGCGAAGCCGTCGACTGCTGCGTTCGGTGGAATCGGTGTGAACAACCTGTGACGACGATTGTCCCAGTAGTAGTGGTGTAAGTTCATTTGGGTTATGCTCCCGTCCTTTCCCCTTGTCTAATAGATTTTGTGGCGGATCTGGGGCGTCCATGGGTGGTCGATGTCAGTTTCCCATGTCGTCGTTCGATTNNNTCGATTCCTCCGCAGCCACGTGTTCGGAGCACGTGTATTGCCCTTCTATATACGGGAGCGTTGGACGAGGCATACATTCGAGCAACTACAAACTATTCTAACGCCTTTTCACTGATTGTTGTTTTTTGAAAAATCTCTCCTTTGCTCGCTTAAGCACCTGATCCCACCATCGAATGAGAACTTTGAAGGCAGAAGTGTCCTCTTTCCTTCTACCCTCGTCCACCACCTCCCGCTGTTCCAAAATCGGGACGGGAGAGTTGATATTGAAGAGCCGGATAATATCCCATGCAGAGTCGTGGGTGTTTCTGAATCGCGCCGTCCTGCTTCCCTCCTCTAACAAAGGTTTCCAGAATCCCTCGTGCAATTGGCGTTCTCGCTCTTCTTTCAACCTGATCACTCCTTCACTCTCGAATTGATCCCACATGGTGGTTGTGAGGACCACGTTCTGCAGTGCATCTTTACCACATAGTGCTTCAAACATGCGCAAAATTCTCAATGGTGTTCCACGCATTCTGGAGTCTGTGATGCGATGGAAAAA
Organism: Calocybe gambosa; assembly: GCA_900068965.1. Lineage (NCBI taxonomy): Eukaryota > Fungi > Basidiomycota > Agaricomycetes > Agaricales > Lyophyllaceae > Calocybe > Calocybe gambosa. Next base: position 9,111 of record CEMU01568489.1, read on the forward strand.
CAAGAGGCCAGTCAATGTAATCTGCTCTCGGTATCTGAAGAGGCGTCAGAGAACGCAAGCCACACTACGAGTTTGCGCTTACGTCTTGTTTAGCCATTCTGTGATTTGTTCCAGGACCTCGAAGTCCGTTTTTTCTGTGTCATCGAAGCCAGGTGTGTCCACAAAGACAATGTTACAGCCAGTCGCGTGGAGGTAGTTGATCGCTTGCACGTCTTGCGTGCATGAGTCCAGATCATCACCAACACCCACAGAAGGATCACCAGTCGCTACACGAATGAACTGTATAATAATATGTGTAAGCCTAGACCAGTTCACGGATTAACAGGCCAATGCTAACGTTGCTTTTTCCAGAACCTGTTGGCCCGATCAAACTTTTGTAGAATAATCAAGCCTTTCTGATTAAAACCCAGCGTAATGTAAGATGCTCACGCGATAATGATGTCTTGGAACATGATCGACTTCCGCAGTACAACCGGCGGAAGGGAGAACGAAGTTTCGTCAGGAGACCTTACCGATAGATCAATGGTTGCAGTCGGATCAGAAATCAAATTTTGAACAACCGCGTTCGCAGTAGGTCTTGATGCAGCATCTCCCTGCCAGCACATATTGATCAAGTCCCATATCGCGTCGTTCAGAGCGTCGTGTGTTGGTTTTTCGGGTAAAGAGCCATTGAGTACTGCATTCATAATTTCGAAAGCGTCGTGCATCTCCAAAAAACGCGGGTGTCCAGCGAAAGCCTACTCACTCGCCGTGTCAGATTTGAATCCAGCTGATGGAGGCGCAGAAAAGCGAACCTCGTAATATACACACCCAAGAGAATATATATCCGTGGCCTTATTACGACGTAGCGGCTCCTTGTGACCATTCAAGAATTCAGGAGCAAGCCACAACAAGTTATCGGTTTGAAAGATCGTAGCGGACGGCGTGAATACCAGGGCCGAATCCCGAGCTAGAATGCTCAAGCCTGTATCGCTGATGCAAGCGTATTGGTCGGGGGTGATCAGAATGTTTGTCTGGAGATGTATCAATTTCAAACGTGGTACACGGGAATGAGAGGGGACTCACTCCTCGCAGGTCCCCGTGGATGATAGGCGGGTCGAAACTATGGAGATAGTCCAGGCCTTGAGCGACGTCCATGAGCTGCGAAACTCTCATTATCACTATACTTCGTAAGCAAATAAAACATACCAATGATCGTATATCTGCACGAGGGTTATTCCGCAGGTACTGGGTCAAGTTCCCGTTTTTCATCCATGGTGATACGAGGCACAATCGAGGGGTCGAGCCCGGCCATTGACAAACGCCCACAAAAGATATCACGTTTGAGTGACGGAATTGTCTCCAAACAACGGCTGCTTTGCAAACCAGCTGTCGACATCATTTACTTAGTATGCGAGCCAATACAGGAATCGCTACTCACCTTAGTTCCCCTGCTTATAAAATTGGGATCAATCTTCATAACCTTTATGGCCACGGCGTTTCCAGCCAACGTACCCTTCCAGATATCACCATGGGGCCCTTTGGTAAAGGGTTCCTGCCCTTGAGGTTCTACGTTGTTTAGAATGAGAGACGTTGGATAAAGTCCAGATCTCTCAGAAAGCTCTTGCAACACCTTTAGAATTGAAGGTCGCACAACATCAATGTCAAGGTCTGAGACATCTAGAATCTAAAATACGGGTCCAAAGCCTGCTGAGATAAGTTTGAGGGAGTGCTTACATCTTGAAGAAGATCTAGCATGGTCTGTGCATTTGGTCCTCGCTGATTGTAGAAGGACTTGGAAGAAGACAAGTCGTTACCCAGAATAGCTAGTACTTGAAAAGCAATAGCCAAAACATCAAGTCGCAACA
>CEMU01568491.1:7803-36651 GCA_900068965.1 Calocybe gambosa
CCTCCCCAGGATCATCCCCGGCAGGTGAGTGGGATACGCCAGAAGTTTTGACAAGCAAGGGATTTTGATATATTTATGCCGTGAACAGCCACGAAGAAACCTGTGCGACCAACAAAACCGCAGGCTTTGGCAGGGAAGAAGCCTGCCAAGTTTGCTCTTGACGGTAACAAGTGGATCATTGTGCGACATGTTTATTTTGGAAAGTAGTGTTGATAAGCTGATGTTCTTTTGTTTACTGAAAGGAGTATCAAGAGAATGAAAAGTCGCTCGTGGTGGAGGAAACGGAGATCAGCCAATCTGTGAATCTCTATGGGTGCAAGAATGCTACAATCGTAGTCAAGGGCAAAGTCAACGCTGTCACAATCGGTGAGACCCGTATGTGAAGAATGCCATAAGCCAACGCGACTGATATTTTTTTTTTACCAAGCCAACTGCCAAAACACGTCAATCCTTGTAGAATCTGTCGTGTCTTCTATTTCAATAACCCGCGCGCCGTCCTTTGCACTGCAGATAACTGGCACGGCTCCGATGATCCAGCTTGATACAACTGATTCTGGACAGATCTACCTTTCTCGCGAGAGTCTCGGAATAGAGATCACGACTGCGAAGTGTAGCTCCATTAATGTGAGCCTGCCTGTGGAAGGGGAAGAAGCAGGTGTTTTCGAAGAACAGGCTGTGCCAGAGATGATGAAGACTGTCGTCAAGGGCGGAAAGCTTGTGACAAGTGTTGTTGAGCACATTGGATAATGACGATGGCGAACGGCACTGCAATTTGGATGGAGATATAAATTTGTCAATATTTACGTTAGATTACCCATTCCGATCGCCGACATTTATTGGAAGCTTCACTGCGACGAACACACATCCGTCTCTCTTTTGAAATTAAAATTACTATAACCTCGCCATGGATATATCTGGATTGCATGCTCAACGTCGTGCACGACGAGTATGATTTATTCGTTTCTTGCCTTGTAACCCCTGATTTACATAATTTTAAAAATAGGAGGACGAGTTATTATCTATACGACCGGAAAGTCGCAACCGATATTCGCATGCGGAAGATATCAGCCCATTGCACGAACAATTTATTGGAGGGTTTAATCTCAACGCAAGACCACCAGGACGTTTTTCTCCTCTACCGCCAGGGTCAGGAGGGCCGCCACCTTTGCGGTTACAGCATCAACATCAACAACAACAACAGCAACAACAGCAATACCCATACGGTGCATACCCTCCTCCCTCACATCCGCCATCTCCTCTACCTCCCCCTCCACCACCAAAAGATGACATGTATACACAACCCGGGTTACATACCCCCCAACCGCAGAGGCCGCCTTATCTGACATCGCCGCCCCCACCCGATCATTATAGCGGCCAAGGGGGGTACCCGCAGCAGCAATACGGATATTCGACGTCGCAGCCTACGATCACAGCGAGTGAGCTGACACACCTGTCGGCCGTTGAGCGATCGAAGACGCTGCGAGTTGCGCGGATGAACCCACATTTGCAGTTCATGGTTGGGCCGTTGTTGCGGTATGACACGGTGGATGAGGACGGGATTTGGCATGGTGCGGCGATGATTGTGACGGCTGATGCGGGGTCAATATATGAGCCTCATCCTACGCTCGCGTATGAGTGGGATCCGGATATGAATGTGGCGGATGTTCTGAATGGAACGGTGAAGGAGGGGGGACGGAGGTCGTATGAGTTGGGACCACACCCTGCGGATCCGTATTCGACGGTACAGCCTACGTCGTCACATGTGCATGGAATTTCTGCTTCGTCTTCGTCGTCTTCGTCTGCGTCATATCATAATAGTATAAATGGGACTAGGTCACCTGGTATCAATGCGAGTAAGGAGATTGTTCCTGGGCAGGAGATATATGTGTATGGTGGACAGGGAGGGTGCGTTTTTTTTTTTTGAAATTTTGAAATTTTTCCGAGTGCAAAGAATGCTTAGCGGCGTAAATAGTACATTTACGTTTTGGCGATTCCTGATTAAGATACCACTGGGGCGGCATGAGATGGTGGTGAGGTACAACATCAACTCTGGACAACAGTTTGAATTTTATGTTGCGGGAAGAGCACAGAACATGCGTTGGGCAGCTCATTCGGTGAGTATTAGTGTTAACAGATGTTTGGTAATAAACACTAAATTGAATCAAGTGTAATGGATTCTCTGCGGGGGTGAATGAGATGGATTTCTGTGGGCCTGGATTTAAATCTGGCTATGATCCGGTATGGGTTGACTTGCTTCTGAAACATGAAGAGGCGCCGTTCCATGTGCTTGTCGGGGGAGGAGACCAGCTTTACAGTGATAGTCTGATGAGGGAGAGTGAGTTGCAGGAGTGGATGAAGATGAAGCCTGAAGAAAAGAAGCGATTCCAGTTGACATCGGAAATGACGCTAGCGATTGACAGATTTTATTTCAATCACTACTGCGAGGCATTTAGAAGAGGCGCTTTTGCCAGAGCGAATAGCTCAATGTGAGTAGCATAAGTTGGTCGTTGGTCACCCCCGCTGACGTCATCATCAAGTCCAATGATCAACATGTGCGGTATGTTTTGGTTTTTTGTTTTTGTTTTTGTTTTTCTGTCTGACGTCATCCCCATAGACGATCACGGTAAGTTGACTATTGTTCAGCTTCATAGCAGCAGCTCATCTTGATTTCTTTTTCATTCAGACCTCGTATGTTTTGTTTTCATCTTTACTTTCTTACAACACTCCTGATATTTTCACATATAGATTGATGGGTTTGGAAGCTGTAATCCCCTCAAGTTGTTCATTCTCTTTCTTTTTCTTATGATTTTTATAGATCCCGATGATTTGCAACGATCGCCCGTCTTCTCTGCGTATGTTTTCATTCAATTCATATTTCCCCGTCACCTCATTCCCTATAGAATCGGCTCCAAAGGCTACTTTTATTTCCTACTATTTCAATGCTTCATCAATCGCAAGTCTCTCATCTACAGCCCTCACTCATTCTCCTCACTACCTTTTAGCCGCCTTGGATGGTTATTCAGATGATCCAGGCCATCATTACACACGATCCCTAATCATAGGCGATCGTGGCCCCTACGTCAGCGCCAACTCACACTCCTTCCTTTCCTATCTCGGCCCAAACTGTTACATCCTTCTCCTGGATTGCAGGTACGCACCCCCCCCCCATCACTAAACGCCCCAATTCACCCACTCAAAATTTACACAAGAGCTGAGCGCAAAAAAGAACGAGTCTGTAGCAACGTAGAGTACAAAAAAGTCTTTGATAGAATTTCAAAGCTTCCTTCCTCCGTGCAACATCTAGTCGTACAACTGGGTACGTGTCACAAGTGTTCTCCATCTCATGTCATGCTTATTCTTCACAGGAATTCCTATCGCATACCCACGCATGGTCTTTCTAGAACAAGCTCTCGATTCAAAACTCAACCCCCTCGTCGCACTTGGAAAATCAGGTGCCATGGGCCTCTCAGGCTTTGTGAACAAGTTCAATGCGGAGGCTGAATTGTTGGACGACCTCGTGCGTGGCATACATACACTCGTCTCTTCTAGCGTTGCTCACTAGTTATCGAATTCAGAATGATCACTGGACCGCAACTTCGCACAAGGTTTGTTAACAGAATACACAGATTTGACTTTCAAAAAAATAAACTCCAAATAGAAGGAAAGAAACTGGCTCATCTCTCAGCTCCAGCAAGTCGCGCTCTCCCAGAGACTTCGAGTGTCTTTCGTATCAGGAGACGTCCACTGTGCAGCTGTAGGTGTTCTCAAAACACTAAAGCAAAAAGGAGGTAAAGAAGTCCCACCGCCAGAGGATTACCGGTATATGCTCAACGTTGTGAGCAGTGCGATCGTAAACACCCCACCGTGAGTGTTTCCTTTTCACCTGTGTTTTTCTCTTATAAAAAAAAACAACCACCAGTCCAAACCCGGTGATCGCCATGGTCTCATCGCTAGCTACAAAAGTACACAAAACGATGCATCACATGCAGACCGACGAGACAATGGTATCACCCCTCCCCCCCCTTTCTTCTTCTCCTGATGCATCTCTCTTTCTGTCGCTGCAGATACCAATATTCCAAACTGAAACCAATGGAACAGTCAGGAAACAAAAATACATCATGGGGAAACGAAATTGGTGTAGAGTCGTATGGGATGATCGTACGGGTGATGTCATCTTCGACATTAGAGTCGAAAAGGAGAAAGGTTGCGGGGAGACTGTAGGGTCAGTCCTTCTCCTTTACTTCTATGGCAAAGCATTGTTCATTGAAATTTCTGTAGATATGCCGTACGAGCACCTCCGCCCAATTGGTCCCAAAGATAACACGACGCACGATGTTACAACCTTGGCTCTGGCAAGAATATTTATTTCATATTTTCTTTTTCCCCCTTGTATCGGTATCGATCTCGCCTGCGCCTTCTTTTGGATGCCCGTCCGCCTGATCTGCTGCGCTGTACAAAATATTATCTATTTTTCAGAATGCGATACTGTAACAATATTGTATGTATATACCCCCCCACATCCGTCGAGGCTCAATTATTGCAATGCACGCATGTATCAATCACTCGTTCCAAAAAAAAACGTATCCAACATCTGCGCGATCTACGGCATGTTCATATCATGTACGTTGTTCTTTATGTGTGACAGATATCGTTCGCGTTTGGGTGCCTCTTCCTCCCTCTCATCCTCCTCCTCTTGCTCCTCCTCTTCATGCTCCACTAGCTCTTCCTCCTCTTCTTCCTCCTGACGGTTCCCAATCTCCTCATGCTCAGATTCATGCTCCATTTCAATATCAACCGCCTCCGAGGTGTACCCGCTTTGGTCAAACAACTCCTGCTCCTGCTCCTGCTCAGGTTCGAGTTCTGGTTCAGCACTGACGGAGAAGGCTAACGGTCCGGGAGAGCCAGTAGTCTCTACATCGACTTCGACTTCAACGTCCGCTCCTGGTCCCAACAGTTCAACCTCACCATCACCATTATCTCTCTCCTTTCCATCGTCATATTCATCATCGTATGAAAAAGTCGTCCCATGACGTAGCGGGCTTGGGCTTGGAACTAGACCAAAAGCGTTAGGCCCAAATCGTTCCTCATCCAACAAAGAGGCTGCTTTCTGTTGTTGATTTTGTTGGAATAATTGGGCGTACTCGTCGGCGGCAGCCAACTTGGCCTTCTTCCGTGCCTCGGCGAGTTGTCGCTTCTTGCTCCTCTCCGCCTTTTTTGCAGCTTCGGCTTCTTCATGTGCAGCAATCCGTGCAGCCTCAGCTCGCGCTTCCTCTTCTTCCCGTGTATCCAAAGCCCATTGCTCTGTCATGAATTCCGGATAGCGCTCACACATCGGACGCCACTTTCTCCCGCTCCCATCCCCATTATTCACGTTCCCATTTCCCCCCGCCTCCTCTTCCTCCTCCTCCTTCTTCCCATCAAGCAACGCATCTATATCATCCGGCGGCCCAAATTCAAATTCAGGTCCCGGATTCAACATCACACACGCGTCATTAAACAACGACACAAACGGGTAATACCCCAACCACCCATCGTTGAACGGGTTTTCGCGGTGCTCCTTGACGCCTTCTCGGGTGCGTTTGCGTTCTTTTTCTTTGGCTTTGTTGCGTTGGGTATCGGTTTGGCGGGGTTGAAGGTAAGAGAAGATGTCTTGAAAGGCGGTGCCTTGGCATTCGCCGTTGATGAAGAAGGCGACGCGGGAGCCGGGGAGGGTAGGGATCGAGGGGTTTTGTTGATGAGGAGAGGAAGATGATGGGGAGGTACCGGATGAAGGGGGTGCGTTAGCTGCGTTGGATCGGTTAGGGTGAGATGGAGGTCCTGCGTTAGGTCCGCCGCGTTTGCCTCCCGCTGCTACTGCCCCTGAAGAGGCTTTTTTAGGACCAGAAGGCACGGAAGAGGAATTCGTCGTTTTGGAGGAGTAGTCCATCAGGGAAGTCATTTCTTTCGATTGCGGGTACTCCAATATTTCAAACACCTCTTGTCCCTTGAGGTCGATTGGGATACGCTCACGTTTGATATGAGCCGGGTCGTGGGGGTCATTCTTTTCGGGTTCGGGGTAGGGCGGTAGAGAGATGTACATACCTATAACATCTCCTGTACCGAACGGTTTACCATAAGGTCTAGGACGAGAGAGAGTCACTTTGTCTCCCGTTTTGTCACGGTATCCGTAGCTGTAGCCGTCCAACCCAACAGGGGCATTAAGAGGTGCTTCGCGTCTCCCCCAACCCAATCTAACATGACTTCCTTCCCTTCTCCCCGAGTTTTCGGGACAGTAGTGTTCCCCTCCTCCGTGAATGATTTTCACTTCCATGAACCATTTACCCTCGGATATGGGAGCGTTACATCGAGCGCTGCGGAAGCCCGTGCATCCACGCAGGCCTAGGCCGTCTTTGGTGACCGTGATGAAGGGGCTGCGGTCCTCCCAGCTGATACGGTAGGAAGTTGGGTTACTTTCGATGGTTCGGCAGGGGAGAATGTGACCTGGGGGGTTTATACCTGCAGGAACATATCTGAATCCTACGCGGTTGACGCCTATAAAGTCTGTTTTGAAGTAAGGAGAGCCTTCTGAGATTGGGATGAAATGTGGTCCGCGAGAGATGGAGAGTTGTGGACGAGAGGTTAGGTCGACTCGGGATGTGATGAGTCTGGTGGGTTACTGAAATGTTTAGTTGGGGAGTTGAGCTGAGTGTAACGTACTCTGGAGCGGTTAGACCATTGGAGGAGGACCCTGGGTCTGAAGGAGCTGGTGAAGCTGCAGATTGGGGTGGAGCCGCTGCTGCTCTTTTTCTTTTACGGCCATGAGGTTGTGTGGTTGTAGTTGACTGCGCCGGGAGTACGTTGTCTTCTGTATCGAGCTCTGAGGATGCTTCAGCCAACATGAGAAGAGAGGGCCGTGTGACTTGATCTTATCTCTTGACTCTTTTGTACAGTACTCTCATGACTGCTATTCGGTGAGCTACACTTCGTTGACGAATTCCTCTTCAATTTTTTAAACAGCGGCAGTCGCATTCAAAAGGTACATCTTGCGACGTTCGTTGCATCAAAGGTAATAATAGGCGTACCTACCAGGAACTAAGCAATATTCAATCTAGTCCAATCGATGCATGTTCCCCTCTACCTTTGATTATTTCTATTTCTCATAGCTCACGTTCTTCCGTTGATAGGGTATAACTGTCGAAGCTCAAGATGATAATTTATTTGAATGGGACTGCACCATAAAGGCTGCCGTGCGTCAGGATTGTTAGAATTGTCTGATGCGGTTCCTCATTGTGAACACAGTCAGATTCACCGTACAAGAACGGCACGTTCCGCTTCTCGGTGTCCCTTCCTAGTAATTTTCCCTTCAAAGCTCCAGTCGTTGCGTGTTGTTGCCCCCTTTTGATTGATGCGGCAATTGCTCAACTTTAAAATGAAACAACAGGTTACCTTCAAGACGAAAATATATCATCCTGGAATTAATGAAGAAGGCGCTATCTGTGTTCCTATTCTAAGAGAAGACGTAGGCACCTAGTGACTTATTCTTGGCTACTTCTGATCCTAATTTTAAGTGGAAGCCCAGCGTGACATTGTCCACAGGCAAAGTTGCTCTATATGATTTAGTGGTTGGTCGTACTGAAGAAGAATATAGTACTTGAAGTCATCTCGGAAAAGTTGAATAATCCAAGTCCGGACGATCCTTTTGAACCTGAAATAGCGGCGGTATGTGACCGTTGATCTGCACGGCGGTCTGATCTATAATAGTGCATGATCAAGGTGTTGAAGAACGACAAGACCAAGTTTCTAGTCACTGCAAAGGAGCACACGAAGAAGTCGGTTATCGCTTTTCAAGATTGTAGTTGTCTAATAACTTTTGAACAGATATGCGATGTAGATAGCAACTTGTACTTTATCAGTAATTGATTTGTTGTTGTTGTGATTTCCGTATGCGGCGGGGATGGCAGTGTTGTTGCGTCTGTTCAATAACTTGAGCTCAATAATATACTTGCTATATATACCCTTTCTTTTTTTTTTCCTTCTTGTTCACTGCACATGCCTGTTTAATCTTTTTTGGAAAAAACTTGCCGGCTTCCTCGACCCTGCCCACGCTTGACCTGCTTCTTCTCTTCATCCTCGTGTTTACCACGTTGCCTGTCCTTTCTATCAACTTTTGGTCACAAATCCAACGTGTATAAAGCATCCAATCTAGAATTTTGTCATGCATCGTTTCCGGTATGTCAATATGCACTTCCTAAATGACGTGATTTGGTACTCATTTCTTGCTTGCATTTTATCAGTAAAAAGTCGGAGGCAGGCCACAGTGGTCAAGTCTATCCTCTCAGCCTTGCATCAGATTCAAGCGAAAAAGACGCATCACCTCAATTTCCGCTTCCAAACGACTTCCGCACGTCCCTGATTTTACCCGAGTAAGCACCAACTTCTTGTTTTCATACTCCAAGCTTTTTTTTTTTTACACACCTCATCTCCCACTTAGCCTCTCCCGTCGATTCTCTTTATTACGCACACCAACTGGAGAACCTTTGGATTTGGACGTATTTAAGAGGAGGCTTGCAGACCAAAGGGCACGAGGCGTTCCAAATCACATCTCAGAGGAAGAAGAGGACATGATATTCGATAGTCTACGCGGCTTCCGCTCAAAAGGAGCCACATCAGGCCAAAGCTCAGACGAAAACGTGAACGCCACTGATGCAGAAGACTTTCGTCAGTCAACGAGCACCATACACTCCTCCGTATCCCCGTCCATATCTTCTTCCTCACCCAGTACGCGAAGTACAAAACGTTACACCAACAACCTCTTCGGTTCTGGCCGTTTCAACGATTACAACTACATGCGAAGCGTGATGAGGAACCGAACGACGTCGCTCACACCAACAGAGTCGAGTAGTAGAGTTAACGGGAACACGTCGTCCGTCATGGAAAGTTTGAGGCCTGTTACTCCAGAAAGCAGCACCGATCCTACACCATCGTCCAGTCCCAAAAACGACGCCGAAAATGATTCATCGGTCCGGACACCGGCATCGCCGTCGATGTCAACTTCTCCATATGGCGAACCGTTGGTGTCTGTTGCAGACTACCGTCTCGCAAAATCTTTAGGTCCGTCAGCGCTGAAACGTGCTTCGATGGCCATCGAGCAGGTCATTAAAGAGTTTGAGGAGGAAGCAGAGGACGAAATTTTAATGCCACGCTCGACGCCTGTCCCTCGTCCAAATGCCGGAATCTCACACTCTCCAGACACGCAGCTTGTGGTACGTTGGATCAAAGCTTCTTGTTCATCTCTTCTTTGTGCCACTGACTATCATTCATCTCACCAGAGAGACTCTAATCTGTCCCACTCGTCCATCTTCGAGGCAGTCATGGCTATCTCGTCAGACAAACAAGTTCAAAATGATCCCGAGGTTGTCGATAGACGTGCTTCTCCAGTCCCCACTCGCATTTTGCCCGGTTATGTCCCTGGCATGCCCAGACCAATGACGCCCCGCGATTTCGATGTGGAAGAGCAGAGGTCGATCTCTACGACGCCACGTGCAACGTCTCCTATCGCAGCCAGCTTTCCGGACACCTCGATCATATCCAAGACAAATGTCTCACCTGTTGCAGGTCGCCTTCGGAGCAATTCAGCGGCATCGCAGTCCGGGACGGGTAGGTCTCCGACGTCACCTCTTTTCCTACAGCGAAGTCCCAACAACAGCAACAACAACAACAACGGGCGGTTTACACCAACATCTGAGGATAACACTCGCACCGAATTCGAAAACCCTCTGAACTCTTCGTTGCTCACACGGCGGCGACCTGCATCGCCATTGACCAATCCTCCTTTCCAACCTATGGCGGTGTCTTCTCGTCCTTCCACGCCTTCCAACGTGATTTGGAACACAAATGTACCAACCACCTCTTCTCAGAGGCAACAGGGGCCAAGTCATAGTCGGAATGAGAGCTGGATGAGCGATGGTGGGTCGGACGTTCACAACACTCTCGATCGCTTCACCTCTAGCCCTCGTCTCGCTCATTCTCCTCCCCTTCCTGACTCCCCTATCGAAGGCACGAATCCTATCCTGCCGACTTTTGGGACGACTTACGGTTTGAGCGGATTTATACCTGGGAGTGACCGACCGGTTGTAGCAGCAACTGTCGCGGTCGCTGCTACTAGAGATGATTTCGGTACTCCAAGGCAACCACCTCCACGCTCGCCAACGCCGACACAGAGCGCTGCTCGTTCGCCCACTTCACCCACTTTTGTTGACTCTAGCATGTCTAGCGGGGCTCCACGTCCCTTGGCAAAGCTAAACTCAACTTCCCATTCGATCATTCCCCCGCTCGTATTTTCACCTTTGGTCAACTCTTCACGCATTTCTTTGGAATCTACAGGTTCTAGCTACCATACATGGGAAGAAGGTGAGGACAAGGACCGATCCCTTTCGCTCTTTAGCGATCCCGACACCGTTCAGTCTGCATGGCATGATTTTTCACCACCCAGTTCAGCTACGCTTGGAGACTCGCAGGATGATAGCTGGATCCCCGAACAGGTGCTTTCTCGGGTGGCGGGTTTGAAGAAATCAGACTTGGTTGCTATTCAGGAGAAGCTCGTGGCTGCGAGGGATGCGAAGGAGAAGGAGATCAAACAAGAGCCGCAAGAGAGGGCGGCATCGTCACTTCGTAAACGGCGGCCATCTACGTCTCAGTCCAACTATTCCTATAACGTACGTGATCCTCAGGTGAGTCTTGATCGACAATTCGTGGTGTGTCAATGTAATCACAACCACTTCAATCAGGTTGTGAATCCCCCTCCCCAATTTCAAACTTCACCCCCAAAAACTAGCCCAGTATCCCACCACAAAACAGATGGACTTGCTGCCATCGACACTAACACGCCCCTATCAGCGTCTCTTCGAGAAGGAGACCTCTCGCCAGCCTCTCGTCGCAAAAGGGATCTTACCCGAGCTCTTTTCGGGCGAGAAGATACCGAAAATGAGCAGATCTCAAAGCCTTCACCTCCTGAGCAAATCCAGACTGTCCCCTCGGACCTTTCCCAAAAGCTCTCTGCGCCCAATCTCGATACACACAGCTCCACTTCGACACTTTCACCTCCTGTCACCGCTCCATATCAGTTAGTTCGCAACCCGTCTGTTCCACGGATTCCTCAAAGTGCTCAAGAGGAGGCTCAGCTGGTACAGGAGGTTCAGGAAAAGATAAACGCAGCCACGCAGTTCCTCAAGCCCGCCAATGGAGGCCATTCACCCGATCCCAGCCTCTCGCCATCGTCGTCATCTCGCAAACGCATCGACCCTAGTCAGATATCGACTCCTCGTCTCGTCGCTGCTTCCACAAGCGTTGTCGATACCGTCCCTATTGTTAAGGCGCCCTCCATAGCTTCCACCAATACTTCCGGACCCTCTAAAATTGGATCTCGTTTCAAAAAGCTACGTGGCACACTACTTGCAAAGAATCCTCCGCCTGCCAGTGATGAAATTACTCCCTATCCTCTTGATACGCATTCACCACCTTCCTCTCAAATGGCGCACTATGATCCCGCGAAGCTCCACGTCCCAGGGCCTGCCGTTGTCGCGAGCGCGACGGAAACAAGGTTTAGGGTGCCAGTTCCAAGTCCGCCTGCGTCAGCTGGGCCAGGCCTGAAGGGTTTCATGGCAAGGTTCCGTGGGAAACAACGTCCAGCTGCTGATATCCCTGCAGCAGAACCCCTCGAGCACAGGAGATCACCGCAACAACCGTTGGCATACAATAGTCCTTCTAGCCATCCAGTGACGCCTGTGACTGCGGTGTTATCAGGTGGTGAAAGGACACCTCTGCAGCCGGCGACTACATCGGTGTCTGTACGAAAACCTGTTCCGGTACCACGTCCTGAAACACCTCGTGTTCAATCTCCTCCGCCGACTGTGCGTGCTCACGGGGACTCGTCGCCTAATGAGGCGGTGGAGTCGGGTGATCAGGTCGCACTGAGGCAACTGTTTGAAGCCGCAGATAGGATTGGTATTGACCAAGGGGAACTAAATGCTTTACTAGCACGTTCAGGATCCACATCGTCTAAGGGCGACTGGAGCTCTGCGGCGAGGAGTAATCTTGCTCAGAGGGCAGGGGCCACAAGTCCCAATGATTCACCCATGGGACGGACAAGCCTTGAGGAACAGCGCCCTACAGCCTTAACTCCGGAGCTCAAGGCTCTTGACCGTGGAACGGGAAGACCAAGCGTGGATGGACGAGAGAAGCCGGTGTCTAGACAAGGTTCCCGTAAACAGGCTGATCATGTACGAAGACCACGGGAGGGTAAGACTGACAATATCAACGGCACAGTGGTCAGGAAGACCATTATTGTGCCTGATACAGTTATGAGCGCTAATGAGCTCAAGTCATTCATGGAGAAGAGCTTGCCTGGTCGTAGAGCAAGTGTAACCTCCACCTCTAGTCGTTCTATTCACGATCGGGCACCTACTCCACCTCCACCCCGCTCTCCGACTCATAAGCGCTTCTCTGCTGGTCCTTCACCTCCAGTCCCAAGTCTTCCTGCTGCCTTTGGGAATTCACTTAGCGTTCCATCAGCATCTACCGGCCTTGAGAAATCCAGTTCCACATACGATTCACTGTAAGCGCATAAAAATTAAATGTGCCTGATTTTTTCTTCTGATACTTATTAATAGTTACGACATGTACGCGGGCGAGAGTAGATCTCCGAGTGCAACCCCAAATGAGCCTGGGCCCTCTCGGGTACAAGAAGATTTGGCGCCTGAATCTGGGGCTGCCGTAGAGCTGATACATCTGGCTAACGGCGAGACCATATGGTGTGTGGTGCTCTTCCGTAGATCAAGGCATTCAATCGGATCTGACGTTCTGATCGGTGTTGTTTTCTCTCCAGGAACATTGTAAATGGTTTGCGGGAAGACGACGACGACGAGTCTGTGTACACGAGGCGTACAAGCTTTGCTTCGGACTATTCCCCTCGCACTGCGAACGGCGGCGGTATTCAGGTCTTTGTCAAGGGACACGGGCGTCCAGGTTCTACCGGCAGTACGTCATCCTTTCTCTCGCGCAAGAGAACCCAACAAGGGAAACAGCGGCCCGAGACCAAGGTATGTCCCTCAACCCTTATCGCCGCCTCATCACGGTTCCATAGTTACGCTGTACACGACAGGTCTTCTACACTCCTGCTGAGGGCATAGGTCGCCTCATCCAGGATATATCTCAAAATATGGAGTCAGGGTCGTTTAACTTTACCCCTCGTCCAGGCCACTCTGCTTCCTCGTCCTTGTCTACCAACGATATGACATGGACCCTCGAACAACGATTGGATGAAATGATAGATACAGTCAGAGTTTAGTGAGCAAAACATAACATTAATAATATTTTCCATATACTCTATAGTTGGACATATGCAGGATATTTCGTTCCCTTTGGTTGTCTTTCGCATTGCTTTCATATATATTCATGACGATATACCATCTTCAAATATGCGTTCGTAAACTACACCACTAATGAAATGCTCTTGAATCCAATCACAAAGACCAATTACAAAGATTACCGTCAAACTCCATGCAAATCTATCCACCGATTTAGGCACAAGGCAAGTAGTGCCTCTACCAAAAGGAGATCGTGGTTGAATGTATATTCCAACAGACCATGTGAAGGTCCAACGACAGTTGTTTGGGAATACTGGCGGAATGCTGCGATTTGCACATTATGCTGGGAGAACAACTGTAAGCGGGAGGGGAAAGGGGAGGACTCGTGTCAAAGAAGCCGTAATGAACTAATTGGGGGTGGGGATAAGTAAGCGCCCCAAGACTCACGTCGTACGAGGTTAGATTATCATGTCGTTGCCGCCATTCGAACCTCCTCCCGTCTGCAGAGATGAAAGCTCGTGCACTGAAAGAACAACATGTCGGAAGCCTGGTCATAACACAAGCCGTTTTATGACACACAAAGAAAGAAAGTTCACTTATTGCTTGAGCCCGGAAGCACGAGATGCGACATTGGTAACTGGCGGGTACCAATGGTTGCGCTGCCCAAATGATTGCCAGGACTCCATTCGAGCCAAGCGCAAACGTCCTTGTTGTTCCTGTACACCTTTCCGAAAGAGCTTAGCAGACACAAATGTGTAGGAGTGAACGGGCATAAGCTTACAGTAGTTCGAGTATTGGACATCATCATGCCTCTTTCTGGGGTTTCGAAGCAAAAGTAGACAGGTTTTGTATCCTCGCCAATGATAACACAGCTTCGAGGATCGTCTCTGCCAGTGAAGAAGAGGTCATAGGCAGTCGGAGGCATTATAAAATCGAATGAAGCCCTGCGTCTAGATACCAAGTCATGCTTGAGTTCTTATAACATTGACTGTTTCGAGCCTGGCTCCTGGCTCCCGTGATTCGCGCATATCGGGCCCATGGGAAAGTTTGCTATCGATGGTGGCGCAGGAAATAAATGTGGTGCGTCCAGGCAACAGCAGATATCGAAAACCAAAGAAATCGAGTATCAGGGTGAGCGTAAGGTATAGTCAAGGTGTATAACCGCTGTGAAACGGGAAGACATGTCAAAATCCCGCCACTGCCACTAAAAGGCTAATTAACCACTGGCAATTTCCGGAACTATTCCATTTCAGGGTTATCCCACGTGCAGTAAAATTTCTTGGAAAAACAAAAACAAAAACACAAAAACGCAAAAAAAAAACAAGGGCAACTACCTACTAGTGTAATCTAAAGTATATGTCAACGGCGGAAATTAGGCATTGACCTTCCATAGCTGGCGCTTGCGCGTCTTGCGTGTGATATGCACAGAGCTACCGGCTCCGTTTCCGCCTCCAAATGCCAACACCACCGTTTCTTCTGCACCAGTTCCTCGGGCAATGCCACGCTTGCGCAGCTCAATGGCCTCTTTTGCAAATTTGAAACGAGCTTGTTCAGAGCCTGTTGAATCTACGTAAACAACATGTGAAATTAAAAGGGACCGAGACCAGAACGTTGGTACGCACCCACGCGAAAAGTTGGCGATTCGACGGCCGTTTTGAACATCTCAAAGGGTACGCGAGAATATATTTGGAGTAAGACGTCCCGTCCTTGTGTCCCTGAGGATGAAGAAGATTCTGATTGGGGCTGGTGTACCTCAAGGAACTCGGGTAGGATATCGACAAGGAAATGAAAGACGTCATCTTTCAGGCGCTGGGCGTATTCGCCAAAGATGGAAGTTTTGGGGATATCTGGCGTAGTCATACCGTCGGAGGATGGGGGGATAGATCCTACAAATTCCAGCCAACTGCCGATGGTATCCACTGATATCGATTGTCTGCATGCTTCATATGAGTACCTACAGAGTTCGTCCATTCCACCCAGAAGACATCCAGCAGCCAACACTGCTCTCGCATTATGCGGACGTATTAAGTTCAAAGAAATCGCAGAATATAGGTATCCTAGAGCTATAGAGCGGGTGTTATCCAGGTCTCTGATCAAAAGCAGGTTTTCATACCTATCGCAAAGCCCTGGTTTGATTCGTGAGATCAGAACTGCATCAAGGATACAGAAGTGATTACATACTTCTTCAGTCACCTCTGGCTCATGATCTAAGGGCACATAGATTACCCTCTGACCGTTAGGCTGAGGTTGCGCAGATGTTGACATAAGGTGGGCAAGAAACGGCGAACGAGATAAGATGATAGCATGTAAACGATACATATTTTGATGAACATGCTGATTGAAAGATTAGACGCATCAATGAAGCATTCGTCACTTGCAACCTACAAGAATAGTGTCGGCATAGTTCTATGATGTTTACATCAATTATGAGGATATTTATGCTCAAGTGGTAACGGCTTACACCAGTCTGGAACCCGGAATGATACAAGTGACTCACGATATCCTCGTTGTGCCGATTTTGGTAAGGGGGCCTATAGTCAGATACCTATTAGTCCACGGCATGTCCGAAACACGGCGCCAAAAGTTTACTATAAAGCGAGAAACATGAAACAAGAAAGGGTTGCGAAAAGACTCACTGTGAGTAGCCGTTTATTGCATGATAATCCGAGGTCTGAGAGCCTCCGTGGCTCACTTCTCCAGTTTCGATCCCACTCTCCGAGTTATTGTGCGTCAAATTGCCGTTTACGTGGCCAGCATAGCCGTTCACAGAGCCTGAAGAGGATGGCAAAGAACTCATGGTGGGCGCAAGAAACACGGTTAAAAAAAGGGAGAGGTGGTGCAGAAGCAGAAAAGTTTACTTGTAACAATGTGACAAAGGTTACTCGGTGTCACAATGAAGACTCCTACTTCGTCTGTTAGCTAGTCGACGCGTTACCGTTTGACCACCAAAGCCCCAAACAAATCCAGCGATACTTTTCAGACCGAGCTCGAAGACGGTTGAATCTAGGCCAGCCACTCGTTTCTAGCATTAATAGCCTACGCTGATAGCGGTCCAGATGAGCGACATGCAAACCTGTAGGACTAACAAATTTGCATGATCAAATGAGCAGTCGTTCGACAAGCACTACCCCGTCGGCTTGTGAAGATATGATATTGTATGTGACTAATCCATAATGTACATTTTAGACTTGAGCCATCCACATCATTCAGAGTCTAGACTCCACAACGAACTTAACCGGATCAACGACAAAATCATTCCCGCGAGCATTCAGTGAGAATCTTGTGAAAGGTCGTGTCATTTTCTGGAATGTTAAAGGTAGCCCTGACGTCGGGACTCACAGTGGGTATCAAACATATTGAGACGAGTCAAGGGTATGAGATAAAGATGTCATGACGTCGGTATCACTGGGTCAGTTGAGCTCGAACTGTCCCGGGGGGACTTCCTTTGCACGAGTCAGAAGATGTCAAGTGCTCCCTAAAAGGTTGAACACAGACCTTGTGCCTGAGGGCTGGGAAGACGAAGATGGTGCTGGTTGTTGCTGTGGAGCCCCTACATATGACGGGCTCTGCGGGGAGCCGGCTGATGTCGAAGACGGTGACGTAGATGTATTGTATGAAGATTTGTACTGGTAGTGGTCATAACCTCTTGGGACTGGAATGAAGATGGGCCCGTATTCTGACGGCGACGGGGGGTCAGGTACAACACCAGAACTGTTTGTGAAGGGGTGAGTTGCAAATGGGTCGAACGAGCGGAGGATGTTGGGGTCAGTCATGTTTAGAGTGGTGACAGGATGGGAGTAAGATTCGCGGGTGTGTTCACTTAACTCGCTTGGAGCCAGACATCCGCTATTTAAACTCGCAAAGAGAAATTTCATTTGGACGCACAAAGTAGTATCGGATCCCCGAGGTCACCCCGCATTACGGGACGCGGGGCGAAAGACATGTGTTTCACGTGGGGAAGGTACCAATTTGGGGCCGGGACCGCCAGGGTGGCGAATTGTCGGCCAGTAAACGTGTAGAAATTTCTACGAAAGTAGGGCTCCGAGTTGGCGACTTTGAAGAGATCAACTGGATCTACAAATGAGTCGTTCATGCGATGGCGATAACTTGACGCCTATCTAAAAGGTCCTTCCGGTTTTTGTACGCGACTCTCAGGAAGACATCAGATGATGATCAATCTCAATTGGCAGTCTGGTTGTCAGTACACTGACCCTTTTTGCGTGTTGGCCACGTACTCCGCTGGTACGGACGTGAGGAAAATAGATGTCGCTTGCCAGCACAAAAGAAACCTGCATTGCTTATTAGTAGGTGAGATAAGGGTATGATTTAGATCTATATACCTGGAACTGATGACTACAAGTAGAGAGCTTACTAGATTCGCGTAACATTTAGTTACTATGGGTAGGTAAATATGTAAACCTGATTGGTGGGATTTCACTTTGCCACGTGCCAACATCATGTCTAGCCTCAATTCACGCCGCTCGCTTGTATTAAATCGTGGTCTTAAATGTTTGACAGCAGGCAGGCAGCGCTTCCGAGCTGTCTCCTGATGTCGTGGTAATCTACATCATGGGCTAGGAGAGATATCAGATTTGGTTCAGTTCTAGCGCATAACGACCCACTGTCTTCCACTTCTCCCCAGCGCTCAATCTGGCTAGAGATTTCCACTGTTGCTGCAAGCGCAGCCTGCTCCGCACTAAGGTGCTTTTTTGTTAGGGCTAATGCGATAATAAACGACTTGGTCGTGTACGTCGCGCGTTCCAATACTGGAAAAACACTAGAGAACTGAACAGATTTATATCTAAGCTGGTGCTTACCAGCCAGCTCCCATTGATCCATCTTGCTAACAACTCTTTCCAGTTTTTTTTTGGTTGCTTCAGGCTGCGAACTAAACAGAAATGATCCGGCCTTGTTTATTTCAACGTCAAACGTCTTCCGTGCCCATTCTAGTAGTGGGTCCCAATGTTCAGCTTGTAGACGCTGGATTTGAGGTGTATGATCTTGATAAAAACTGGACAAAGGTTCTACTCAAGATTTTCAAGAGCGGCGTGAATGAGAACGTCTTACCATATGGTATCTGTGTCTAAATACTTGAGCAAAGCTTTCTCAACTTCTACCCGGGTGGTCTGTTCAGCTAGACCGTCTATAGCTCTAGAGGCAATCGAAGTCTGGAGATTCAATCAATAGAGAAACGAGCGTGCCATAGAGGCGTATGCGTACTGCGGGCAAGGCGTGAGGTTTAATGGCTGTAGCTTGATGATCCCATTCTGCAACTATGAGGGACGCCATTAGAGACTTGCTCTCGGGTAATGCCAGCGCCTTTCCAGATGGCGTTTTCAAGGTACGACCGTCTAAGGTAACCACTAACTGAGAGCCGCGTTCTTCTAGCCCAACGTCTTTCCAGAAGCGTTTCATAGTCGCTTCTGCGCCTGAACAAAGAGGTGAGGAATATCGTATCGGACACTATTAAGGAAAGTCACATGCGATTAGTTTCCGAAACAGGTGGACCGTCTGTGGCTGCAGCAGAAGTATTCCATCTTATCCAGGATGTCCTTTGAATACGAGAAGAACCTATGAGAGCTACTAAAGTTCGAGGGGCGCGCACAAGAAACATGGTCGGAACTCGGAAATTTGCACTAGCTTCAAAAAGTGTAACACGTGATGCATTGAATTCGCGTCATCTAACTTGCTTGCAGACTCCTCAAAAACGACGTGCTAATGTCTGCGAAGAGATTACAGTCGCAGTCTCAGTCGACTATATCGTCCTATTTTCAAGCTTCCCAGGAGTCTGCACATAATAAACGGGCAAACTCGCCCATCCAAATCGACTTGACTAGCGACGAGGAACCTCCTATGAAAAAGGTTAAAGTTGCTCGTCAACCCTCAAAACAACATGAATCACCTACCACAGGTTTAGCGAGCCAGTGGCGCTTTGCTCCTGTATCTCTGGACGAACCCACGCAATTTGAATCTAGGCAGCAGTCAGAACCAATTCTCATAAAGGAAAGGCGTGAGGCATTTAAAAGAAAGCTTCTGCTAGAAAATAAGCAGCTTCCCCGCAGGACTTCTGGGCTTCGATCAAAATCTGCAGCAATGACCGAGGCTGAGGAAACAGACAAAGGAAGCGAAGACTCAGATCACGCATTTAAAGAGCTAAGCTTTATGTTCTCAAACAAGGGGAAGAGTAAAAGGAAAGGCAAGAACACAAATCCTTCGAGGGAGATAACTTCCCCAGCACTTGGACCCAGTGGTCAGGTTTACACGCCATTGGAGAAACAGGTACTTGCACACCTTCTCTGGTCGAAGTTTGTGGCTGAAACAGGTAAAAAATTCAGGTACTCGAGCTAAAGAAAGAAAACCCCGGAACTGTGCTCATGATTGAAGTCGGATACAAATATAAATTCTTTGGAGACGACGCGAAGGTAAGATGGACGATGTATACTCGCCTGGTAGTACTAAATTAGCTCAGGTCGCAGCGAAAGAACTGGGGATGGTGGCATTTAATGATCGCAACTTTCTAGTGGCTTCGATACCATTTCACAGACGCGACGTACACATGAAAAAGTCCGTATACACAATCCTACTATTCACAAGCTCACATAGCTCGCTCCAGCCTCATTTCACGAGGATACCGAGTTGGTATTGTCAATCAGATCGAGACAGCTGCACTCAAGAAAGTTGGCGAGAACAGAAATGCTCCGTTTATTCGAAAACTCGTCCATCTCTATACGGCTGCTACGTATGTCATTGTCGTCTCCATCAGTCGTATTTTTGGTTCACTGTCCCGAAGCTATGTAGATAGCCTTGATTCTGTTGATGACGTAGAGAGGCACAGTCCACCTCCTTTCCTATGTCTGGTTGAAGAACATAAGGCAGAGAATGCTAGTGATGTTTCTTTTGGATTGATCACGATTTGTCCTAGCACGGGGGACGTGGTCTGGGATGATTTTGAAGGTAAGCACCAGCCCTGTCAGAGTGGATGATATTGACGTCGAAGCCAGATACACTGATGCGAATTGAACTTGAAGTACGTAGACAGCAGTTTTTCGGATTTCCTAATGATATAGTTTTGACTAGACGAGACTTATCCACACTCGACCATCAGAACTACTATTACCGAAAGATGGATTATCAACTCCTACGGCAAAAATGTTGCAGCACTTTACGGGGTTGGTTCATGTGACGATCGCTGTTTGGTGCCATGTTGATCTCATTTCTAGGATCTCATCTACCGGATATAAGATCCGAACGGAAGTGTTCGAGAATGTCATGCCATATACAGATGCATTTCAACTAGTTTCAGATTTTTATACGGATAAAACGAGAATGGCAGCATCTTCCGAAAGCTTCAGATCTGGTACACGCGTTGCGCCAATTTTCTCCTTTGATGGTCGAATAATCAAACGCATTTTAGGGAGGCTGATTGCAGAGGTCGCAGACTTTCCAAAGCGCGTCGTAGTTGCTCTTGCTCATGCTGTCAAGCATCTATCGGATTTTAGTATTGCGGATGCTTTCATGGAGACCAAATTTTTTAGCAAGTTTACGACCAAGGCCCACATGCTGCTTGCTGGGAATACATTAACAAACCTTGAGATTTACCATAATGAGATCGATCATACCACGAAGGGTTCTCTTCTGTGGGTTCTCGATCGAACAAAAACAAAATTTGGTGCGAGGTTGCTCCGGAGCTGGATCGGTCGGCCTTTAGTGGACAAGCGGTGATTCAAGGTGTTATTCTTCACAAAAATACTGACGTCCGTCTAGCATACTACAGGAACGCGTCGATGCTGTTGAAGAAATTCTTGCGAGCTCTTCAGAAAAGCTAGTAATCCTTCGACAAATTTTTCAAAAGCTTCCAGACCTTGCAAAGGGTCTGAGCAGAATCCAATATGGCCAGGTAATGATCTGTTAGTATGCCTTGAGTTGTGGAAATGCCTTGACTATCATTAAGTGCACTCCTCAAGAATTGTCGGTACTCCTTCGGTCGTTTAACAAAATTGCGGCAGCGTTTGAAGTGGTGGTAAACCCATCTGACATCGGGTTCAAGTCAATCCTTCTGAATGAAATTATATGTTCCCTTCCAAGGCTGAAGGAACCGATGCATAAACTATTGGGAGCCGTCTCGCTAAAACACGCTACAGAGGGGAGCAAGGTTTCTATGTGGACTGACCCAGAGCTATATCCAGCAATTGGCGATGCAGAAATGGTATGCTTTTCGTCGTGATTCTCGGTGCAAACCTAATTAGCATAAGGCCGTTCAACATGTAGAGGTCGAACTCGAAGAACAGCTTAAATCTAGTAGGTGATGTCATTACCCTAGATTGTAGCCTGAAGCTGACTTGTCAAGTCCGCAAGCTTCTAAAAATGCCGTCTCTCAAGTGGTCAACCGTTGCCGGCGACGAAGTAAGTCCTATTACCGATAGATCAAGAACACTTCGAAATACGTCCTTTGTAAAGTACCTAATAGAGGTGAAGAGAAGCGAGAACAGGCCCATCCCCGATAACTGGCCTCTGCACTCTAAGTTGAATAATATGCCAACCACAAAGCTGCTGACTGACAGTTTGGGACAGGACAAAACATTTTGCTCGTTATCAGCCACCATCGGTTAGAGAGAAGTTGGATGAGAGAGCCCAATATCAAGAGACACTTGAGGTATTCAAGCGATTGCTCCCTATCATTCCATCAGCCTTCCGACACTTTTACAGGCTGAAGCAAACAAAGCTTTCTCATCTTTTCTTCGGAGCATTGCTCTAAATCACTATCATGTAATGCGAGATGCGGTGAACAAGCTAGCCACTGCCGACTGCTTGCTAAGTCTTGCTCTAGTGGCTCTCCAGGATAACTATGTTCGCCCAATCTTCAGCGATGACGATACGCTTGAGATAGTGGATGGCAGACATCCTATGGTTGAGGCTCTTCGGCCTGATCCTTTTGTCCCCAACACCGTCATTATGGGAAGTGGGATACCAAAGAGCAAGATTATAACAGGACCTAACATGGGAGGGTGTGTCATTATCCCGCAATATTGTCTAATCTAAATGTTGTCTAGCAAAAGCTCTTTCGTCCGGATGGTTGCTCTCATCGCTGTCATGGCCCAGATCGGAAGCTACGTGCCTGCCACCTCTGTCAAGCTAGGATTACTTGACTCGATTCTCACCAGGATGGGCGGTACGTGAGACGGCCCAACATGATCTACTGAGGCGTAACATGTTGCTTTAGCCTCCGACGACTTGGCCAGAGGACGTTCTACATTCATGGTGGAAATGTCTGAAACAAGTGAGATACTACACTCAGCTTCAAAGAAAAGCTTGGTCATTTTGGACGAACTTGGTCGAGGAACATCCACATTCGACGGTGTAAGTCTTGACCCAATTCAGCACTAACGTCAGCTCTAAATCTCACCGCAGATGGCTATTGCCGGTGCCGTTATGCAACAATTCTTAGACTCGACAAAATGCAAGGCGCTTTTCATCACACATTATCCCCTTGTCGCTTCTCAACTCCAGCGCCGGTATCCCCTCGACGTTGAAAACATGCACATGGGTTATGAAGAAGAGACCCGTATTGACGGAACCAGAGAGATCACATTCCTTTACAGAATAGCTCCCGGCATGGCGTCCAGTGTGTTGATTACCATCGCTGATTCGAATCGTATCTCATCTTTTCTCTAGAATCGTTTGGAATCGAATGCGGACGCTTGGCCGGCCTCCCTGAGTCGCTCCTTACAAGTGCATCTGAGTCTTCTTTAAAAATGCAAATTCACGTGAGGGATCGAGCAAGGCGCAACCGGTTCGCTTTTTTCTCTAATTCTCGTCGACGGGCTAAACCTTCGAAACAGGCTTCTTAAAGTCACAAAATTGATTGCTAAATGCCTGGAAAACACTGGGTCTGTAGCAGCCAACATAGGAGAATTGCGCTCCATCACAAAGTCCATATTCAATGTAGTCAGGATATAATCGTTTTTCATTTAAGATAGAATATAGGTCTAGGTAGATGTTTCACCTCAAAAGCAATGTTAGGACGGTAACCCTTAACAAAAAAAATCCCCAATTCGCGCCGATTATGGAATTTATTGTCTAACCCTCCATGTTCATCTTTTTCCGTTTGGTCTTTTTTGTCGTGGAAGTCCCCCCTTGTACGCTATCGGCCACTTTTCGTTTCTTTGTACTCTTTATATCAGTGGAAGTTTCCTTCGTCACTTTCGACCTCGAAGGTTCTACCGATTTAGCGAGGCGAACGATTTCCTCGCACATCTTGCGAAGGCCAGGAGAATTTTTGAAACGCTCTGACGCTTCGAGGCGGCCTACGAGGGGCTGCCAAGAACCTGCGTGCCAAACGGACGAAGTAGACCCACGACTTACACGCCGGGTTTGTCGAATAGCGACAAGAGTCAGCTTGAAGACCTCTTTTAGTTGGGTTGAGTTGAGGTTGGAGTTTTCACTGCACGCTCTAGTAACTACTTCCAATAGAGTCTTCTGTAGGTGTTCCATGAATTGTGCAACCTCTGCGTCAGCATACTCTCCCTGCTAACATGTCATTAACTGAGCGAAGAGGGATTAACTAGAGCACGTACCATATTAGGTATTTGACTAATAAGTACCTCCAAGAGTTGGTATGCCTGACCTTCTCTGTAAGCGTTGACGCCCCGACTTGACAACTCGAGAATGTCATTGCGAAGATTCCACGCGGCACTGGGAAAACGACGGATGAAATCGAGGAAGAAATTCGAGTGAAGAGACGAGTTTTTTCTCGTAAGAAAGTCGGTTAATGATTGTCTGTAAATCTCGATGAGTGGCTTCTGAGAGTCTAGATGTAGCAAAATTCTCGATAGATAAAGACTACATTGACTGAGGATCGTCTGTATGTCTGATGAGCGAATTTTGCGTGCGCGGGTGTGAAGATCGGTAACTATAACAAGTGTCGAGTCAACGTCAACGCCTTCTGGAATATCCTTAGATTTCACAACTCGTGATCGTACTATGCCTTTCGCTTTGTCGGATAGATGACGTTCGTCGGGACCACTGCCAGAGATAAGATCAATGAGAGGGGATATCAGACGCAAAATAAGGTGGTTGGAGGGCTGTTTCTTGACAAAAATATCCACAAGATCTAGCACACGATTTTTGAAGTGTGTGGCTTCCCTTTGGGCGCCAACGCCTGGAAATTTCAATGAGCTAGCCACCAGTTTGAAGTACTCGAGACATACTCATGCTCGTATTCTTCTCATTCGTACGCGATCTGAAAACTTGAGCGAGTTGATCGTCGACAGCCATCATTTGATCGTCATCCATTAGTTCTTCNTCGTCTGACTCCCCTGTAGCGGCTTCGATACCGTTTACTCGAAGGGCTTCCTCAATTTTCCCCCGAAGTTCGACGTCCTCTTCCTCGTCACTATCACTAGCACTATCGGAATCAATATCAGCTTCACTTTGTTGATCCTCCTCATCATTGTTGCTACCCTCATCCTCCATCTCTTCGTCCTCGTCATCTACTAGTTCGGCAGGATCACGCCGTTCTAATTGCTATTATAGTTTTCAAAATTCAGTATACATCCAAAGCATGCGAATGTGCGAATGTTCATACCGTTACGATGAGGTCGATGGTCGATTCCTTCACGGCACTGGAAAGCAATCCAAAAACCTGGTTTCCAATCGTTCGCAGGTAAGCTGCAGACTTTTCAAGGAAGCCGATGATAATATCGGCAAATACGTCGACGGGCTCAAGCAAGGAGGTTTCTTCAGTACCAGCAAGCTTATAGGACTTCTGTTGAATTTTGCCCGTTGGAAACATACGAACAGCGCCATCGGCACAAGCCTAAAGAAGTAAAAGCAATTTCATTCGTTTGCAAAAGGTGCGTAATCATTTACCTCCAATGTTCTCAGATCAACATCCGTTGCCTCATCTTCGTAATAGTGTTGGAGAACAATCGTCAATAATAAAAGCTCGACTCCCCTAGCCACCTCTTGCCGCTCACCATCCATCTGTAAATGGGAATTGGTCGGATGCATGAGTGTAATATTAGTATAGCATACCGTCCTTAACCAGGAAGCTATCTCTTGAGCCTTGTTGCATAAAGCCAGAGCGTCCTCTTCAAGAGGATTTTGCAGGATCGCATGTTTGCTATCAAGCTCTAATGCTTGAATGCTTTGAAGCACTTTAGCTACCCAGAACTCCCCATCGGAAGCCACAGCTGCAACTTTGAGTGTTTTTTCGCCGAGTTTGATGGGCGTTGTTTGAGAGCTAAGGTCACCGATGCAACTCAACGCACGATAACGACATGTCTGGCGCAAGTCATCCGATACGACAGGAATGGGCATGGAATGGAGCTATAGCGTGGGTTGGTATATCTCGAGGATCGTCGCTAGTATAAGCGACTTACCGCAACAAAAGGAGATTTGGGGGATTTTTTCTTGATGCTGAAAATACCATGAACCACCAGCCAATCCAGGATGGACTTAACCCAGTCATCACTGTTGGGAATAGTCCCACTTCGAATCAATGTACCGAGCTGTTCTATAACCCAAGAGCGGCGGGAGTTGATCACCTGAGTATCTTCTCTGTATAGAGTAAGTAACCAGGAAACGAGAGAATGGATAACCACTTCACATTAATTCCGACGTGAGGTTGTTGAACTGCCCGAACAGATACGAAATATAGCGCCTGATCCCTTCAGCATCTAAAGACATCAATATATTCTCGATTGTTTTGGTCTTCGTTAGTCTGTCAAACTGCTGACTGCCATTCCTGCCAGTCAGCTGAAGAATTAGGGCAAAACCCAGCTGTGGATAGTCTTGGACGAATGATTGAACATCTGTAGCCTGAAGTTAAAGGTCAGTCATTCAACTCAAGCTAGTGTATAGATGCAGCTCTACCACTTGTCTCGCTATTTTATGCAAGTAGCGATCCTGGTGCGATAGATGATTAATCCATGTGCGCATGAAGTTTTTAGTAAAAAGCATTGGTATAGTGTCCTTCGTGACTCGCGGCAGAGCTTTACGGAAAACTTGGAAACCCCAGTATTTCCTCTCGGCCGAAGTTGTAGAGGAAAACAAAGACTCTGTCAAATAAACATCTAACTGAGCGCTCGATATCCTTATTCACTCGATAACGGACCTACCATCGACGACTATCCGAAAAAAATCTTGGAATGACCCTTTAGGTGGCTGATTAGAGTTTGGCCCTGGTAGGAGCTGGTCAAGCATGACATTCCAAACAAAATGTAGCTGGGGTTTCCAATTTCCTGTTGTCATCCTGGGCAGAACATTCGCCTCATCTTCGTCCGAAGCCGATTCCTGAATCGATATAATTATGAATGACAATTGATATAGGTCGTATGAGTACCTTCAAAATACGTGCTAGGTTCTGTAAATTGCTACCATGGAATAAATCAGGATTCTTGAAAGAAGGGGAAAGTAGGTGGTGCCAGTCCCGGTCGGGCTGGATAGCCTGCAATTTCATTGTCAAGGCCACTCTCTCTGGAGACCAGTACCCGTTTTCTACAAAGAGAAGTTGAAACGTGACATCAAATGCTTCCCTCTTCCACGAAACTTGCGAAATTGACAAAGTGTCGACGGCCAAAGATATGGTCCACCAAGCACTTTCCTGTAACCACGATTTCTTCTCCCCCAAAGCAAGTAGCTCTTTTATTGTTCGCTCATAGGTTGACAGTGTAGATATGTCTGAAGCAGATGACACGGACGTAGACAACGAGCCAGGTCTCACAATGAGCCCAGATTGAATGACCACCGTTAGGCCAAATAATCGGGCAAAAAGAACGTCGCGTTCCTCCTGGCCGGTCATAGAGCCCTGGGTTTTGGTACCGTCCATAAGGAGAGTCACTATTTGGGAGCAGGTAACTGTATCTATGCGTGACAGTAGCTGCCAGAATTTCTTCAGATACGGTACGACAAACAACTTCACGAAACACATACTTCAGTGAGGGCAACTGCAAATCCCAATCTGCTGCTTTCTCTTGGACTAGCCAACCCACGTATAAGCCGTCGAATGGAGTAAGAGACATCCTGAGCGTTTAGCAGGTTCAGACCATCAGACTTTGTGACATCTTCCTTCTCCTCTTCCCCGGTATCTTCATCAGATCCTGATGTCGCGTTAGGCATACGCTTGGGAACAAACTGAGACTGGAATTGCTCTAGAGCTCCGATGAGCTTGACAGAGGCATCAAGCCTCTCTTTTTTTGATGCTGACGACAGGTGCCAAAAGAGTGGCAAGGTAGTCGCCATTTGTTTGCCAGGGCAGCACTTCTCCAAGTTGACCAAACTTTTTTCTTCGATCATGAATTGGTTATTTGGATTGAATGGCACAAACAAACAAACATGTGAGATATATACTGCACATCTAATGCACCCATGTATATGTATATTCTAGGCAATTACTGGGTATTATAACACCACGCGCTTACCTTTTTCCGCGTTCCGTGACTGGCTGTCGGGGTAAGTCCATTGACCGTGACAGTAGCCAGGTTTTTACCCATCGTGGTTGAGCATAAGACTGTACTTTGTCTTGAATGCTGCTACTCGCAATACATTCTTTTGCGTTTCGTCTCAACTCATATTCGATGCTCCCGCTGTAACTGTTGAACCAAGCAGTGGGCAGAAAGAACTATTGGCAACGTTCTTATGGTCAGATTCCGAATGTTAGAGCGCAAGAGTGTTGATTAAGACAACAATGAAAGTGCCAATTCCTGAAAGTTAGGCAGAGTCACTAGACAAGACCAGTAGGGCATCTAATGAAAACGTTCAACGCAAGTAATCGCTGTTTAAGGACAACGTGACATCTTCAACCTGATGCAGCGGGGAAGAAATCGGCAACCTGTTCACCTCAGTCGTCGGAACACCGAAAAGGAGGGGCCGAAGTGAAAAAACCGGCAAAGAGAGGAAGAAAAAAATCAGGTCGTGATCGTAACAAGTATCATGCACTTGAGGAGCAATGACTTACACATATGTTTAGGGGGATCAAGATTTTGTATATTCCTCGAGATTATGTACATTACATTGGATTAGATCTAGATCTGCATGATAATAATCAGCACAAGTCATAATGAGGAAATATTGAGGGTCTATAACCATAACGTTATAAAACAATACCGATGAAACGATATCTTGATGAAGTGTCGTGCGCCAAAATATGTTGTAACCATGGTGGAGGGGCATCCTTTAGCCAACATCTTAAACTTTTCTCGCTCCCTGTTTGGGTGATAAGTCAATTAATTATACTCATCGTACCGCCCTGGGCGATCAAATCCTGCTTCTGGTGAAAGCGGACGCCATTCGCTCAAAACTAATTCATCCTCGATTTGGGCTGGAGTGGATGAGACGTTTTTTGTCCGTGAAGGCGCTGTGGAGGCATTCAACTTTGATATGGGGTCGTCTTCGTGGTATTCTCTTTCGTCTGCGTCGTATGATAATCCGAAACAACCTTCATCAGAAATATCCTCCAAACCATATATAGAGGCGCTATATGATCTCTCCTTCTCGTGCTCATCCT